>BMAW01002396.1:36676-47395 GCA_019974015.1 Nephila pilipes | reverse complement strand
GTAGATCATCCTTTCATGTTTGTTATATACAATTCCAAGAACAATTTGATTCTTTTTATGGGAAGGGTGGATGAATTATAATTCTATTGTATCATTAAATTTTCTTTCTCAATTGAACATTCTTAATTTATTCTATAATCCAGGCAGGTTTGAAAATTGTTAGATCCATGCAGTTATCACCTTTGTGTGTTGCATAAATCACATTATTTCTTATATATTGTCACACTGCATTATTTGTTTTAAACATGAAAAGTTATTGTTATATGCAGCTTATTCAAATGTTGTTATGAGATAATATGAAATCTGTTATAAGATACATTGAAAAAAGATTACAGTGTTTTGAGATATATTTTTGTCACAAAGTATGACTGTTTGATTTGAATCAAAGTAACATTGTAATTTAATTTTGAATATACTTTTGAAATTATTTTTTATTTATCCTTTGTAATTAAAATTCAATCATTTCAAAAAAAAATTTGGTTAAGAAAAATATCCTTATATTTACTTTTTGAACAAACTATAAAAATTTGTACACGAATTTTTAAATTTTTAAAAAATTAATAATATTTTCTCAATTATCTGTTTTTACTATTTTATTGGAATGCAACTTATTGGTTGGTTGCAAAGTTTTAAAAATTGTGTTTAATTTATGCTTTCTGAAAAGTATTGCACCCTAATCATGTTTCTAAGAGACTATTAATTACTTGAGAAAATGGTGTCCATTGGATGGATGATAAGTACTATAGAAAGTGTTGAGTTATAAAGACATTGACAATTTCTTATACTGGATTTTAAATGCATCACTTTTCAATATCTGCCTTATAGATCTAGGGAACATATTTTCAAATTTATTTTTCACTCAAAATATGTGTGTTGCTTGTTTTGATGGTAGTTCTATAATATGTAGTTTTTGATCAGAGTTTATTCTAGATTTTAGATGAGGACAGAGTATAAAACTTGTTAAAAAATTCTATATGTAATTCTAGAACTCAGGAGAAAAAAAACTTATTTTTGCTAAACAGAGAAGAAAGTCTTATCAGTTTTCTAGTTATATTGATGTAGCATCTGGAGAATAAGATTTGTAAATCAAAACTAGCTTTGTTGATTTTTTTTTAACAGAATCCTGCTTTTTGAAGTTTGATAAACAGTATTATAAGAATAAAGACTGCTTTTGGAATGAGCATTTTTTTCATAGATACTTCTTAAATTGCTTAAAATGTACTGTTATATAATAATTTATTTTTAATGTTGTGAGATTTTTTTTGCATATTATTATTTGTTGATAAGTTTTCTTCAAAGAGCTAAATATATTTTAATAAAAATATGTATTACTGTTGGAAGTGTTTTTTTTTTATGTGTGTGTGTCAGAAATGGGTATGTCAAGACTCTGAAATTACTAGCCATGGTGTTTTTTCTCTGTAAATCATAGATATTTAACTTTAGATAATTAATAGATATTTAAAATCTTTTCTAAGTATTCACATTTTACCTGAAAATTTGGCTAAAAGAGTGTGTAAAATGTCAGTTTTTGGTCACATATAATGTTAAATAATTGTCTTCATGACAAATACATGATTAAACCATTTATTAATCTATACAGATAAGGAAAATTCAGATAAAAAGTTTGATACAAATATACTGATCGGATAAAAATCTCTTTATGCTGTATTTTGTACTTCACATATATGCTCCAGATCAACTACAAAGGAAGACTCCAAAACAACATTTGTAATATATATTATATATACACATTACAAATCAAAAGAAAGTAGATAAGGAATAAACCAAAAATCGGGAAAATTAAAATGTGCAATTTGAAAAATTTAAAAAAACATTTTTTTTTAAAAAAAAAAAAGACCGAAGGGTGGAAAATAATATATTTAATGTTGTAACAGACTTTCGACTGTTATGCTTGGTTATTCTAGAACTATCCCCATCAACAAAAAATATTATTAAAAAAATGATTATGGAACCAAAAATACAGAAAGCTAAAATCTAAAAAATTAAATTGAAAAGAAAAACGTGCAAGAATGCCCAAAATAAATCGTTTAATACCAAAGAGGAAGAAAGATATATTCAAAATTTAGCTATATGTATTGAAACTACAGTCATGAAATACATAGAAATAAACACTAATTTAGAAATTTACTTTTAGACATAAATTTTGAAAAAAAATTCACTCGCTTATGAAAAAAAACCCATGAATGCTTTATTTCAAGGCCTACAAAGACTTGAGAAAGCATAAATAAAGAGTTAAAGTATCCTGATACACTTTTTTTGTGTGTGTGTATGGAATGATTTCACTTAAATTTAATTTCCTAACTTATCCTATATTTTAATTCTCATAGTAAGGAATTCATATTTATTTTCTGACACAATTATTCTACACAGTTCTTTTAATTTATGCGAGTTCCAAATCTGTTTAGTCAACGGTTCTCGCGCTTCAAAGTATAAGGGATAATCCATACTAAACTCTTCGTCTTGATACAAAATATCTAAAGATCCCTTCATATAGGACCATGTGCTTTTAATAATACTTGCTTTAACTTCTCAAATAGGGATCATCTTTCGTCATTTCGTTCTTGTTTGCTTGTATAGGTGGACATTGCCCATCGCTATCCCAATGTATCTCCCTCCCCTCTCAAGTAAGATTGTGGTCGAATGGTCATAGCCGAGGATGGTCTGGTGTTTCAAGGAGGGATAGCCTTCTGAATCGCAGTTTTCGTCGAGTCGTGGGTTCGAGCCTTGATGCCATTAAAGACCCACTGTGTAGCCGGGGTTAATGCACTTTAAATCTGTCGAGGCCCAAAGTCCTCCCTCTGGCTTGGCGTGGAAGTTTGGAGAAGGGAGGCCATCTCCAAACTTCCACACCATCATCCATCTTGGTCAAGTGACGAGATGTCGTCCTTGTCACTTGACCCAGGTTCAAAATTACGAGGTCCATTGCCTATAGCTCCCGTGTTACCTTCTAATGTGACGTTATTTGAACCAACCAAATTTCGAGTAAGATTAATAAATTCATAATTTCAGGTACCTAAGATCCTTTCGTCTGTTGAAAGTTTTTGCGATGTACCATTACTGAATTAAATCATGTTTTAAAGTTCAAAAGTTAATAAGTACAATTTAATAGCTTTACAGTACAGGATGTGATACTAGCAGAAAAAGTTAATTGGAAATAAAATTTTGCACGAGAGGGGAGAGCTGGAATATGACCGTCGACTTTCAAGAATTTTCCTTTAACACATATCTCCAGAGAGGCACCAATACGTTCATCTTGCCTCTTTTCACCTCATTAAATAAAAATAATTCAATAAAAGAAACTATCGTTTTAATTCTACTGATAACTAATTTATAACTTAAATGTATTTTCAATAATTGTATTACTATTGCTCGTTAAATTCATGTAAATTTCTTAACTTATTTTTAAAATTTTAACTCCTGGGCAAGTGTGAAAACCCAAGTTCAGTCTCAACCAATTCATTTAGAAATTCTGGTCGCTAAAAGCCCGAGAGGGTTGTGCACCCCAACAGCAAATACTCCGCATCCTACCTCATTTATAACTGAACCAAAGTGGACTTCAAACAATTCGTACAAATACCAATTGTCAGAAAAACATAATAGAAATATGACACCTCTGGCATTTCTGACATCGAGGTAACTGTAGGAAAAATATGCCTAACAGGTCAATTGAAAAGTCCCTGGCCTGACACATAGATGGCGCTACTAGAATTAAAGCCATATGTTTTTTAGTTAGCCCTAACCCTCAAGAGATGCGTGTATAAATTTGACAGCTGTCGGATCATTAGTTTGTGAATTATAGCATTTTGAGTGAAGCAACTTTTGTTATTGTGAAAAAAAATGGATAAAAAGGAATTTCGCGTGTTGATAAAATATTGCTTTTTGAAGGGAAAAAATGCAGTTGAAGCAAAAACTTGGCTCGATGCCGAGTTTTCGGACACTGCCCCAGGAAAATCAACCGTCAAGGATTGGTATGCTAAGTTTAGACGTGGTGAAATGAGCACCGAAGACGGTGGACGCCCAAAAGAGGTTGTTACCGACGAAAACATTAAAAAAATCCACAAAATGATTTTGAATGACCGTCAATTGAAATTGAATGAAATAGCAGACACTCTAAAGATATCAACTGAACGTGTACATCCTATCATTCACGAATATTTGGGTATGAGAAAGCTCTGTGCAAAGTGAGTGCCGCGCGAGCTCACTTTTGACCAAAAACAACGACGAGTTGATGATTCGGAGCAGTGTTTGAAGATGATCAAGCGTAATAAACCCTAGTTTTTGCGTCGATATGTGACAATGGATGAAACATGGCTTCATCATTTCACTCCGAACTCCAATCGACAGTCATCCGAGTGGACAGCACACGATGAACCCGCTCCAAAGCGTGGGAAAACGCAACAGTCGGCTGGCAAGGTTATGGCGTCTGTATTTTGGGATGCGCATGGAATAATTTTCGTTGACTACCTTGAAAAAGGAAGGACCATCAGCAGCGACTATTACATAGCGTTATTGGACCGTTTGAAGGGCGAAATCGCCGAAAAACGGCCGCCTTTGAAGAAAAAGAAAGTGCTGCTTCACCAAGACAATGCACCGTGTCACAAGTCAGTGAAAAGGGTGGCAAAAATCCATGAATTGGACTTCGAATTGCTTCCTCATCCACCGTATTCTCCAGATCTGACAACCAGCGACTATTTCCTGTTCTCAGATCTCAAAAGAATGCTCGCTGGGAAGAAATTTTCGTCGAATGAAGAGGCGATCGCCGAAACTGAGGCCTATTTTGAAGCAATGGACAAATCGTACTACAAAAATGGTATCGAAAAGTTGGAGGGTCGCTATAATCAGTGTATCACCCTTGAAGGGAATTATGTTGAATAAAAAAAAAAACTTATTTTGCCAAAAAAATGTGTTTTACTATGGTAGGCCGGGGACTTTTCCATTGACCTGTTACTAGCACTGTAAACACAACTTGTGCAGAAATTCCTGTAAACATATCGTATATTAAGTAAAAATAGCAGTTGAAAAAATACGTCCTCCATCTCCATTAAGATTTCTAATAGCGAAAATCCTCCTGAAACCCTTTAACAATCAATGGAACTCATAAGTACTGAAATAAAAGGCAAATACAATAAAAAAAAAATTTAAGTTTTTTTCCCACCACAATTGACGATTTTAGAATAATTCGAAATCACAACTTCGAAAAAAAATAGAGTAACGTTCCTACGAATTACTCGAAGAGCGATTCTTAAAATTGTCATTAAAGGTCTTTCAATCAATCACGATCCCCAAGATATAATTTAAGAATTAGCTGACAACAATCTCATAGCTTCCACCTGCAATGTTCTTCTATCAAAAAAAAAAAATAAATAAATAACCAACCTCTTCCCACGTTTTTAGTCACTCTCTCCAAAAACGAGCACAATAAATCGATCTTTTCAATAACTCCCATTGGCCATTCATTTACAAGTAAAAATTGATCCCTGACGCCTCTAGGTCTTCAACTTGGGTTCCGCGGAACCCTAGGGTTCTTTGGAACTTTGACAGGGGTTCCGCAAGATATCACTATTTGCTCGAGTCGAGTGTAACTGAGACTTAGACAGCTGTATAGTGGTCATTAAGCTTACTAAGAACAAACAATTTCCGAAGTTACGAGCACCATCTCTTGGATTTTCTAAGGACATATTAAGGGACCGTCAGTTTAGTTTAGTTTAGTTTTTATTAACGTCGCACTAGAAGCAACATGAGGGCTATTGGCGAAGGACCTCGTAATTTTGAACCACCGTCAAGTGACGAGGACGACACCTGAGCTGGCACCCCCCTCTCCTAACATCCACACCACGCCAACGGAAGGACTTTGGGCCCCGAACAGATTTAACGTGCATCAGCCCCGGCTACACGGGGGGTCTTTAGCGGCCAAGGATCAAACCCGCGACCGAACGAAAACCGCCGGCCACGAGTCCGAAGCTATGACCACTGGGCTACCGCGGCCCATCGAATTCTTAAAGGCAGTTTGCTTGAAAAATAAAAATTTTATAGATAAATTAAAATCTTAAATTTCGTAAAAGTCACGTTCTTCAAATGCATGAAGCGCAGATCACATATTAGTCTCCATTCCTTGGCTCAGGTAAAAAAATCGCCTACTTAATTGGCCACTTATTTCTCTATCTTCCAAGGCGTAAAGTAAAACTGACGCCACCCTTTTAAAACTGAAATTTTGGATATTTTGTGACGTCATTTTCAAACGTCGTGATAGCTGTCAAAGCATAAATAATTCGATATAAAAACCAACGTTTTTAAAAACAACGTTTTTATATGGTGGCAAAGTTTATTAGAGAAAATTATTGAAATATTAGTTAAAACTGTTAGTTATTTTTAACTTTAAAATTCACTTAAAAAGAGACATTTGTGAGAGTATTAAAAAATTCATAATACTCATAAAATCAAAACATGCATTTGAAAGTTTGTAAGTCATTCTATTAAAAAAATAATGGGAACCAAAATTCAGAAAAAATTATTGTGATAAGACACGGCGCCAAATATTGGAAACTCTCTTTCTTGAGAATGATTACTGACTAAAAGTCAGCAACCCTTACTATCTCGGAGATAGTAAAGGGGAGATAGTATCTCCCCTTTGTGAGTACAAAAGGTTTACGATACCGCATGCTGCGTGGGGAGTGCCCGTTGCTCCCAGAGGGGGAAAGAAATTTTTTCCTCAATTCTAAAAGCGCCGAGGGGAAAGAATATTTTGACTTATTAAAATTATTGAAATATTAGTTAAAACTTGTCGCGAACGTCTAAATATTACATTGTTAGGCGAGTACGAACGATTCCCAAAATTTCAAAGCTCTAGCATGATGGGAAGTTGGTTAAATTAACGATAGAAAATTTGATGACACACACACTCACACACACCAAGTGAAATTCAGAAAAACGTTGTAATATCAGAAAATGGAAAGAAAAAAAATACGCAAAGTAGAAGAAATAAAATACTTCTAAGAAGGTACCCACTTTGAAATTAAGAGAAATAATGAAAATTAAGAAAGAGAAAGCCTGTGTAATTTCTTTTTAAACGTTTTTCTGAATTTCACTTGGTGTGAGTGTGTGCGTCATCAAATTTTCGATCGTTAATTTAACCAACTTCCCATTAAGCTAGAGCTCTGGAACTTTGGGAATCGTTCTTATTTGCCTAACAATGTAATATTTAGACATTTGCGACAAGTTTTAACTAACATATCAATAATTTTTTTAGTAACGTAATTTGTGTAGTAATCTGGCGCCATCTATGGGAGATATATTGAATTTCGCAGAGGGAGTGATCTTAAAGACGAGAGAGATATGAGGTTTTTTACAAAGTTTTAACTAATATTTAAATACTTTTTTTTAATAAACTTTGCCACCATTTAAAAGAGTTGTTTTTAAAAACGTTGGTTTTTATCTTGAATTTCTTATGTGAGAACTATTCACTTCTGTTTGATGCGACCAGTATCATATGAGTACTTCCCCTGCCATTTGAGGGATTTTCGAATTTCCTAAACAGGTCGTACTCGAGTTGACTTATCGGCAAAACTTAAATCTCCTCACAAAGGAAGCCCGAGGTAATTCCTTTATTGCTCTGGTAATTCTTAGCATTAAACCTTAATTTTTAACTAGCAAGAAAATTCTGTGGAATTTTTTTTTTTTTATTCCGATTCTTAAGAATATTTTTACCCCTATTTTAATCATTCTTTTGCGAGTTTTTCCGGCCTTTAAAAAATATTTTTAAATATAGGAAGAAAGAAGGTAATTGCTCAGAAGCATTCATTATTATTATTATTATTATTTTCACTTTCAGATGCACGTTATTGCATTCAAATAGATTAAATAGTACAGATGTGAGAATTAAAATTGAAATTCCATGGGATTAACATTACGTGCACGAAATCAAAATGGCGGGTAGACGGGAGCCTGAAGACGGTATACAATGTGGTATATGAAACTCATGGTCAAAAATTTAAGGATTGATAGAAAATGTCTGAACAAGCAATTTTCACCTGGAAGAGCAAGTGGCGAACCGCTAGATGGCGCTGTAATGGAAAGCATAAAGCGTGAATCTTCTTACACATTGTCAGTTCTACTGTGGATTTCAGAATGCGACGTACAGTAATCAGAAAATGGCCATAATTTAAAGGACGGAAAGCGACCAAATGAAATATATTTTTTCAAACAAATGCGAAGATGTGTTAAAGGTCTCATCGTCTTCAAACAATTTCTTTTTAATTTTACTAATGTTTTGTGCATTTATATATCTTATTTTCACAAAATGATCCTGTAAAACAAAAGCATATTTTTATGAAATTGTATTAAGAAACTATTAGGAATTAATTTTACAATAGGCTATACAAAGGGTGGGCAAAGTGTTTTGTCTCGTTGGCCACGAAATTCTGGAAGTAAACTAATGGAGCGACAACCGCATTGGAGGAGGCGAGATCAGAGTAAGAACAAAATGCTTTCTTGATGTTTGTTTCTGTGGGTTTAAGAGAGGTTTTAAAATACCAAAAAGAAGTTATTTATGTGAAAAGAACCTTTAGAACTCGATGACAAGTTTTGATGTTTGGAAACTCAAAAAATGAGCGCGAGATGAATGATGCGAAAAGAGAAAATCATTTGGAACACCATTATTTATGGGGAATTGAGTATGTTGATAACCGTCAATTTCCCATAATTACCTTTCAGAAGGTGTGCGGAATGTAAGCAATTCTTCTGTCGTTCCGGAGAGCTGTTACATTAACATTTCACTTTAGCCATTAAATTAATCAGTTCCATTAAATTAATTAGACACCGAAAACGTGAAAGAAACTTCAAAAGTCAGAGCTTTTAGATAACTCTTGTTTTAATGTAAAAAGAAACACCTCCAATCATTAACAACAGTAGACTCATTCTCCAAAATTATAGAACAACACATAATAAAAATAATGGTTTGTTGCCAATCGCACAGGAGTAAATCACATTATAATTATTTAAGCAAACGATCTTTTCTTCATATTACTCTTGTCCTTTTTGAGAGGCAAAGAACGACTCATTTTACTCAAACTAAACATTTACAAATTTAAAACATAAGCGAATGGAACGCTGGGAACGCTGGGAAAATAATCGAGCATATAGGCCGCGGAGCGGCCTTCAGGCTCGAGAAAAGATCGTCCGCTTTTGTCCTTCAATTCTCCTTGCAGCTCCGCAGTCAAAAATGATGTCAAAAGATGACGTAGACAGCCGCCACAATTTCGCCACATATTGCCACATATTGTGCCGACCCCTGGTGAGTATAAAAGTTATTAAAAGTTGGAAAAACAGTCTAAAATGAGTAAAAATTTTAATTTAAAAGATTTTATCGTTGGAAAAAGAATGTAACTAATTTAGGAAGTCACCGAAAGCTTACGCGAAACACATCGTAGCAATTGTTCGACAAAATTTAAGGTGCGTGAAGTCCTACGTTTAACGAAAATTAAAAATGTTAAAATCGCAGGTCTAGTGATTTGCCTTATTGTGCGTCCTCAGTCTTTTAAATCTGAAAAGTGTCGATAGCTATGGTCCAGAACAGCTCTAGGCCTTTTCAACGGAAACGAAACTTCCGACTGGAAAGTTTTGAAGCAATTCATTGAGAATTTAAGGAATCCTGGTATCGAACTCAAACTCACGACTCTAAGGAAAGAATGCCGACCTCGAGCTCGATACCATGACCACCGGTTTCTAATTAAAGAGGGATTCCTATTTATTAAAAACGATAAACCCTATAGGAAAGAAAAATATCACTCTCTAGAACATCCCCACATCATAATATCCCTTATTATCTACAGAAAATAAGTCCCTGCAGGTGTTAATCAATTACCTTCATAATTTAATCCCATTTGAGACAATTCCATGTCCAGCTGCAATAAAAATTGCCCGCGGTAGCCTTGTGGTCTTGGTTTCGGATTCGTGACCGGCGGTTTTCGTTCAGTCGCGGATTCGATCCTTGGCTGTCAAGGACCCACCATGTAGCCAGGGCTGATGCACGTTAATTCTGTCGGGGTCCGAAGTCCTCCCGATGGCATGGTGTGAAAGTTAGGAAAGTGTGTCAGCTCAGGTGTCGTCCTCGTTACTTGACCGAGGTTCAAAATTACCTGGTACAATGTCAATAGTCCTCCTGTTGCTTCTAGTGCGACATTAATAAAAACTAAACTGAACTGCAAAAAAAAATTATGGAAACTATTCTGGTGGGTTTGACCCTTGATGCCTCTTAAGACCGGCCGTGTAAACGGTACTTATGCACATTTGATCTTTCGAGGCTCAAAATCCTCCCGTTGGCGTGGTGAGGAAATTAGGAAAGGGGATTCTAACTCAGATGTCGTCTTCATCACTTGACCTAGATTCAAAATTATGAGGTCCGTCGCTAATAATCCTCGAGTTGTTTCAAGTTCGACGTCAATAAAATCAATCAATCAGTGGAAGTTTTTCAGTGTCTACTATTTTTATAACGTTTTTATGTATTTCACTTGGTGTGTCTGTCTGTCTGTGTGTATCAGTGTGTCATCAAATTTTCGATCGTTAATTTAACCAACTTCCCATCAAGCTAGAGCTCTGAAACTTCGGGAACCGTTCTTACTCACCTAACAATGCAATATTTAGACATTTGCGACAAGTTTTAAATAATATTTCAATAATTTTTTTTAATAATGCAGTTTAGCC
>BMAW01002396.1:0-36576 GCA_019974015.1 Nephila pilipes | reverse complement strand
GAACAATATTTAGACTTTTGCCAATGCAATATTAAGATATTTGCGACGAGTTTTAACTAATATTTCAATAATTTTTTTAAATAAACTTTGCCACCATATAAAAACGTTGGTTTTTATCTCGAATTTTTTGACTATAGAGCAGTTTTCATTATACTTCATATTACTTTTTGTTAAGCATTCATGAGATTCTTACGATAAGGAATATTTTAGAAACGCTATTTCACCAACCTAGAATTAGAACATTTCTTACTACAGAATTCTTGATCTTAACCCCTGAAATACCATGGTCCATTTGTAAATAAAAGAAATTAAAATTGTAACTCATTCGAAAATTGGTTTTTTTTTTTTTTTTTTTTTTTTTTTTTTTTTTTTTTTTTTTTTTTTTTTGTAAAAATTTGTATACCCCCCCCCCCCCCGATCAGATCGGTCTCGAAAAACCGCAGTGAAAAATCAAAACTGTTTGTTTTGGGACACTCCTTCGAACCACTTCTCTGTGAAGTCATCGTTTCGACTGAGACATTTGTCGTAGGATGGCACTAACTGTCCAATGCCCTCATCTTAGAAAGCCTGTGCTCTCAGCCAATTCTCGACACTAGTCTGCAGTTCGTTGGTTTCAACCAAACTTCTGCTGCCAGCAGAAGTTTGGCGCGCTCTATGATGGGGATCAAACATTATCCCTTTGAAAACGCTGAGGAGCATCTTTGTTGCAGCCACACATTATCAATCACAGTGATGTGCCCAGGAAGGATGCAAAGGGACATAGGCAACCCCCAAGTTTTTCCCTCGAAATTGATTTCCGGATAATTCTTTTATTACATTATTATCTGAATTTTAATTTTTAGTTAGTGTTTATTAACGTTGCATCAGAAGCAACACGGGGGCTATTGGTGATAGACCTCGTAATTTTGAACCTCGGTCAAGTGACGAGGACGACACCTGAGCTGGCATTCCGGTCTCCTAACTTCCACAACACACCAACGGGAGGACTTTGGGCCCTGACAGATTTAACGTGCGTCAGCCCCGGCTACAAGGCGGGTCTTTAGAGGAAAACCAGAGTCACCACTCGATGAAAACCAGAGTCGCTGCGAGTCCGTGATCACGATTCTAGGTTACCGCGACCATGACTACATCAGAGCTGGTGTGTGTCTGTCTGTGTGTGTATCAGTGTGTCATCAAATTTTCGATCGTTAATTTAACCGACTTCCCATCAAGCTAGAGCTCTGAAACCTTGGGAATCGTTCTCACTCGCCTAACAATGTGATATTTAGACATTTGCGACAAGTTTTAGCTAGTATTTTCTTCAATAATGCAGTTTATCCCAACGACTTGGCGCGATTTCACAAATTGGCACCAAACTTGGCGATTTTTTTTGTTTGGCTGAACGTTAAGTCCGTAAAACGGACCAGGGTAACCACATTTGGCAAAATACTGCCAAATAATTCTTATCGCCAAGAGTGATTGGGTTAAACTGCATTCCAACCATTTAATTTACCGGATGAATTAATTAATTTTAGTTACTTTTAACGTTTTTATGTATTTCACTTGGTGTGTGTCTGTCTGTGTGTGTGTCATCAAATTTTCTATCGTTAAATTAACCAACTTCCCATCGAGCTAGAGCTCTGAAATTTCGGGAACCGTTCTTACTTGCCTAACAATGCAATATTTAGATATTTTCGATCAGTTTTAACTAATATTTCAATAATTTTCTTTAATAAATTTTGCCACTATATAAAAACGTTGGTTTTTATCTCGAATTATTTAACATGGGTTTTCTTTCAAACATCACACTTTGCGTTACATAATTTTTTTGTACCTTACACTTCAAGAGCAAAAGGGAACGTTCAGTCAAATTGAATTTATTCAATAATTAATTTTAATAATTTATTTTATTATTTGACTTCTATTAAATTTATCATCTAAAATAAATACGTGTAAAAGGTTTTAGATCAATTAGGCGTTGCGTTAACCAATTAAGCTACATGTAATTAAAATTAAAGCAACGATACATTATTGAAAGGTGGATTTGGTGACCATTTGGCGCGAAACTTGGAGTAAAATTTAATTCTTTAAATAATTAGTTTAAATCAATGAATTTTTTATTAATTATAATTAAATTATCGTATTGTTATTCAAAACAATTGCGTATAGAAAATTTCAGCTCAATTGAGCGCTTTAAATTGTGAGAAAAAAGCTTTCAATGTTTTGAACCAAACAAAGTTAGTTATAATGTGCGTTAAAGAAAACTCATTAAAAAATAGCCCTCGTATGAAGTCACAAGTTACCAAATCACTTGTTCGAATACCAACAATTTCTCCCAAACACAGTAGCTTCGTAACGTAGTACAAAGACAAAGAAACACTTCTATCTAAAAGTCTAATTGCGATATTTCAATTTAATTTATATTAATAACTGACGTTGACAGCTTGATACGTTATTCGTTATCTCCCTTCGTTTTCCTTTCAATTCTATTTCATTTATGTATCACTATCTCTAATTCCCTTCACTTCAATTCTATCTTCATATTATTTACCTAATCACGTATCATTTTGGTTGGGAATAAATCGTAATTTTAATGAAAAAAGTAGATCTCGTATTGAAGAAAACGGGGGGAAATAAACCTTACTTGCACAGTTTTGTTATCTCGACACATTTTCAGCCAGGAAGTAAATGAATACTTAAATAAATTGATTCAATCAGCAAGTTTACGCGTACTTAAAAAGGTCAAGTATCGTAGATTCTTACCAGAGAATCTGATTCGATCGGCAGACGTTAAAACAATAGGTGTTGTACTGGGGGAGAAATTGATAAGATTGAATGAATGAAAAAATATCTCATCCTTTTCCTTATTCTCGGTTTATCTTTCTTAGGAGTTTTTTTTTTTTTTTTTTTTTATCTCTGCTCCTTGTTTATAAAAACTAGAGAATTTTTTTGTTAGAAACTCCTATAAAAGTAAAGAAAAGAACAGTATTTATATTAATAGTTAATTGAATAATTAATTAATTATACTTTTGATAGTTAATTGATCATCTCCCATACACGAAATGAAATCCAATTTTCTCTTGCTTCTTTAATAAACCAAAAAACTAAAGTATTTTAAGCTATTTCATTAAATTAAGAAAAAACGGTTGGTTCTCTATTAACGTCGCACAACTAGAAGGGCTATTGGTAGAATACCCAAAAGGAACAAGCTCAAGGGCTTAAAACTGCAAACCGGTTCCACCGGGAGACAATCAACCTCGTATTCAGCATTTATTGACAAAAGAACAGAAGATATTACATAAGTTAGAAATCAAAAGAAAAAATAAAATGTAAAATGAATGTATTTACAGAGCAGAAAACGTACATGACAGAAACATAAGATGAAAAAAAAAAAAAAAAACTAACAGTTGGAATCTTGCAGAAATAAAATGTACAACAGGTTAAAAGGCACAACACAAAAGCGTCCACAAACTCGGAGACAAAAATGAAGAGTTAGACAAAGGTATGAACATATATACAAGGTATACAAATATAACTAAACAAAATAAGAGTAGATTAAAATATTAAGAAATGTAATAAAATTTTAAAACAATTAAAAATTTTGTTGGGTAATTTTACGAGTCATAAGAATACAGGATTTGAGCTTGAAATGCAAGTAAAAGGATTTTCACACACGGACATCAGCCAAATAGGTATCGCATCAACAGGATATTTTGAATGAAAATTCCTGATAAAAGGGCAAAAGAAAACGTAGTGCTCAGCATCTCCAACAGAGCCACAGGAACACACACACACACACACACACACATATATATATATATATATATATATATATATATATATATATATATATTAAATTAAAACGATTTTTATAAATAAAATAAAATGGACGATTGGCGACGTACCTCGTGATTTTGAATCTCAGTCAAGTGACGAGAATGATATCTGAGCTGGCATCCCTTCTCCTAACTTCCACACCTCGCCAACGCGAGGACTTTAGGCCCCAATAGATTTGAGGTGCATCAGCTCCGGCTACATGGCGGGTCTTTAGTGGCCAAGGCTCTAACCCGCGACTCAACGAAAACCGAAGCCCACGAGTCTGAAAAATCATGACCACTAGGCTACCGCGTAACCACGTAACTTGACCTCGAAAGTTTTAACGTGCATCATCCCCTACTACACGACTAGTCTTTAGTGGCATGAAGGCTCGAACCCACGACTCGACGAAAACCGTCGGCCACCAGTCCACAAAATGACCACTAGCCTACAGCGGCTATATTATAAAAGAGAGAGAGATGGTTAAGTTGAATGGTGCAAAAGCCAGATATGGATATGCTGAGCCAGATAAGATATAACTGTGATCTGGACGTTTGTAAAAATAGGGGGGGGGGTAAATGATTGATAAGAAGGAAGGTCGAAAAATAGAAAAGGATCGCCAGGGTATCCCGGGAGTGCATCACCCGTGTTTACTAATGATCACGGGAAAAGTAAAAAAAAGATGACTTGGGCCCCTCGGTTGAATAATGTCCGCACTAACCTGAAGAGGTTAAGCCCCTGAGGGTAAAACATAAATAAAAATAAATAAGTAAAAAATAGAAAATGATGTGATGGAGTAAGAGCCAAATGTGGTTTTGCTGCACCAAACGAGATAAAGCTGTGATCTAGATGTTATGAAAGGAGACGAGGGAGGGATAGTATTTCAGTGTTGTTGGAAACAGACATAGCCATGCTGCACCAGATTAAGTAATGCTGTGGTCTAAACGCGAGAAAAAATTGAAAAGACAGACGAGTGATAGTATTTTAATGGCACAAAAGCAAAATGCGGCCATGCTGTGCTAAAAAGCTGTAATACAGACGTGTGAAAGAACTGAAAAAGGATAAGAATTGGTTGACGAGAAAGAGAGTCAAAAATACAACAGGATCGCTAGGGCATCCGGGGGCGCGTTACCAGAGTTTACCGAAGACCCCACGGGAAGAAAAAGATCAATAAGATGCCTCGGGGTCATGATGCCCGTATCTATCTAAACGAGGTAAGCCTCTGAGGTCCCCTGATATAATCCCCAGGGGTACGGTGCCCGACTGTACCTCCAGACACTGGGTACCCATTTTAGTCGCCTCTTACGACATACATGAGCTACAGTGGGACTGTTCTTTCACACCTGATCCCCATTACAAGAAGGAAGGTCGAAAATAGAGAAGGATCGCTGTAATATCCCGGGGATGTTTCACCTGTGTTTATCAAATACGGTAAACCCCATGGGAAAAAGAGAAAAATCACTGGGCCCCCTTGGTTGAGTGATGCCCGTACTCGCCTGAAGAAGGTAATCCCCGAGGCAGTAAATAAATAAACGGAAAGCTAAGCTACAATTCTGGTAAGTTAAGCTACCATTAAGAACTCGATAAAGTTTACTTTAACCCATTAGTGTCCAAGATTAATTTTGCTTCAAAAAATGATAGAAATAAGAATATGTGGTTCGAATATATCCGGTTAAAACTGTATCTGTTTATTTTGATTCTGCATGTGATTTTTGAAAGCGTATGTAATACCCCAACTTTAGTATGCCACAAATTGCTCACCTTCGTAAATCTTTTGAAAACGGATGACTCACATTTTAAATTTTATTGTTCTTTACATAAATATCCAGAAAGGGACCAGGTATCGTCCTCGTCACTTGATCGAGATTCAAAATTACGAGGTCCGTTGCCAATAGCCCTCATGTTGCTTCTAGTGCGACGTTAATATAAACTAAACTCATCAAGGGACCCTTTGTGAGTCAAAGTAAACTTTCTCTTCGCATTTTTTGCAAAAAAACAAAACAAAACAAAAAAAAAAAAAAAAACTTCCCAACACATTGTCAATTCTAAATTCGTGTAAAATATAACCATCAGTTTTGACTCTGTGTAACGGATGTGAAGTTTAATACAGACTTTGTTGCTTGCAGTGAGATCTAAAAGTAATACAAGTTTATTTTCGAGCATCTTATTTTCAGATTTAGTCTAAAAGATGGCTTTCTATCCAACTTAGTAAGATGTATTATACCGGGTGTTTCGAAACTTATGGAAGGAAATGTAAGGGATGATAGAAAACATCTGAACAAGTAATTTTCACCCTACAATGCATAGGCGGGAGCCAGCGGTGAACCGCTAGACGGCGCTGCAATGGCGCTACGTTTTTAACATCTGCTAGGCTTTGAAATTTTAAAATTAAAAAAAAAAAAAAATGAGAAAAAGAAACTGAATGGGAATCAAATCAAACAGATCTTCTAATTGACTAATGCATGTCGTAAGAGGCGACTAAAATGGGTACCCAGCGTCTGGGGATATAGACGGGCACTCTGCCCCTGGGGATTATATCAGGGGACCTTAGGGACTTGCCTTCTTCAGATAAGTATGGGCATCATGACCCCGAGGCACCCTAGTGATCTTTTTCTTTCCCGTGGGGTTTACTGTTTTTGGTAAACATGAATGACGCACTCCCGGGACACCCTAGCGATCCTTCTCTATTTTTGACCCTCCTTGTCAACCACCTTTTACCTTATTTTCAACTTCACGTCTAGACCACAGTTTAATCTTGTTCGGCGCAGCATGGCCATATCTGGCTCTTGCGCCAATAAACTTTACTTTCTCCCTTGACCCTTCTTGTCGACCAATCTATTTTCAATGTTTTACGTCTAGATTACAGATTTACCTTGTTTGGCGCAGTAGGGCCACATCTCGCTCTTGCGCCAATAAACACTACTTTCTTTCACTCACTCTAATTGACTACATTTTTTAAAAACTTTTATTAGTTTCAAGAAATCTCAGTTAAATAGATTGACGTAAGAAATGTACGACAAATTCAGTGACTAAAGATTATTTGTTTTGATTTTATTTGCATAAATTTTTCGAATGTGCATGTAGCCGAGTGTTTTTGCCATCGAGCTGCCGGTTCGAGCCTTGTTTCATACTGTGGGGTATATTAAATCGGTCGAGGCTCCGAGTCCTCACGTTGGGATGATGTGGAATTTTAGAGGGAGACACCAACTCAGGTGTCGTCCTCCTCATTTGATCATGGTTCAATATATGGCCGTGGTAACCTAGTGGTCATGGTTTCGAATTCGTGACCGGCGGTTTTCGTTCAGACGTGGGTTCGAGCCTTGGCTGCCAAAGACCCGCCATGTAGCCAGGGCTGATGCACGTTAAATCTGTAGGGTCCCAAAGTCCTCCTGTTGGCATGGTATGGAAGTAAGGAGACTGGAATGCCAGCTCAGGTGCTCTCCTCGTCACTTGACCGAGGTTCAAAAGTACGAAGTCCGTCACCAATAGCCCTCGTGTTGCTTCTAGTGCCACATTAATAAAAACTAAACTAAACTGAAAAGGGTTCAAAATTGCGAGGTCCGTTGTCAACATATAAAATATTTAGAAACACATTCTTTTTTCCATCTAAAAATATATATCGTGGGTGTACATTTTCAAAGCATTTAAGGAAATATAGCAGAGAAGCCATAAAAGATCTTGTTGCAAACATGGAAGTTTCCAAATCTCAAGCATTGCAAAATGTCTAGGGTTGGAAATATGCCTCGTGTTAACGATAAATTGCAGAACACCGTTTTATTTTACTGCGTAAACTGTGCAAACAATTCCTTCCTTTAAGAGTTTCAAAATCAAAATCGACTCGAATAAATGTTGTTTATAAAGCTATTAATCTTTCGGAATGCTTTCAATTTCATAATTTCAGTGCATCTATTCTCATTCAAATTGTCCATTCTAATTTTGACACATCTTTGTCTGAATTCCCATATTTTCACCTCCATTTCTCTCTTTCTGTCAAATCCTCGCGTTTAAAAAGAATGGCATCGAGCATGGCAAATCTTTATAATATAAAATTTTAGTAAACTCTAAAATATGAGTCTCAGATCGCGAAGAAAAACTGTTTTTTAACGCGCTTTCTGGAACTCTACCTCCAGGTGGAGTGATTCTCACACATCCTCTCGGTGATCCTCAAACACAGATTCCCGGACGTTTGGCATGATCTTCATAAATTTTGACTACAAATTAATAAATTCTGGAACTTTCAATAAAGTAAATATTGTTAAATTAGTAATTTTGATAAGGGAGTAAAATTTATTGCTTTTAAATTAGGGACCTCGTAAATTTAAGCCCTTACATTGCATCCATCCTCTATATGAGCTGTCTCGCGATTTCAGCAGGTAAGGACGAAAATTGATTGCGAAAGAAATAAAGCCAATTCTTGATTCGATATTCAAAGAAAAACTCGTTTTTTTATGTACCACTAGAAGCAACACGAGGGCTATTGGCGACGGACCTCGTACTTTTGAACCTCGTTCAAATGACGAGGATGACACCTGAGATGTCACCTTCCTCTCTTAACAACCACACTACGACAGTGGAAGGAATTTGGGCCTCGACAGATTTAACGTGCATCAGCCTCATCTACACGGAAGATCTTTGACAAAAACAAAGCTCGCCGCGTGTCCGCGATCATGACCACTAGGCAACGGCGGCCACAAGACTCGAACATGCGAAGCTATCTAATCTTGATTAGTTAACTTCATAGATTGGAATTTAATTGAAAGTTTGCCGGCTGCCTATTTCTGCCCTGCTCAAACACCAGATAATGACAATCAATATGTGTTGTAATTTTGAAGACCGGTTTAAATGAGGAAATCGATTCAAACCCCACTTTCAATCTCCTTGAAAACTTTGAGCTCTGACAGATTTAACTAGCAACAGTCCCTCTACATAGTGAGCGTTTAGTGAAAACAGGGTTCGAGCATGAAGGTCACTGACTATGAGTTCTCTACTATTACCCCTTTGCTGGTACGGCCACAATGGAGGGGTGTTTTTATTTCTACTTATTTACTTTTCTCCAATCATGTGAATACAGATCTCTGATAATCATGGGCACAAGTTTCGAGGCGATCGAAATTCAAAGCGATTCATGGGCTCGAATCCTGATTCTGCCGAAGAAAATCATAAACAATGATGGAGGCTATTGTAAGTTAAAATTCAAACGGGTTACAAAATCTTCATGCGGCGTGGGGAACAAGAGTTAGAGTGATGACTCAGGTGTCTTCCTCGTTACTTTACCGTGACTCAAAATTGTAATATAGTAAAATTGTGTAATAGTTTTTGAACGAATCTAGAGCGAAATTAATTCATATAATCCAAACATCTTAGATTACATTGTCTGGTTTGGAGGATCTTTGAAAAAATTATTCTTTCTTCGATGTCCTTATCCACATAAACTTTTATTTCATGATTAGATCTTGTTATATTTTACATATAATGCAAATGAATTTTTGTTCTTGCATTTTCAACGTTTCTGCTTATCTCTTTTTGGCTGACACAAAGATCCACTAACCATAGCCAATACGCCAAGTAATTCAGAGTTTCGGTCAGAGGACGAGGTCTTCATCTGAGATGGTACCCTACTCTTTGCCTAATCGTCTCACTAGCTTGAAGACTTTGAACCATATATATTACTTGTATCATCCGTTGATAATTAACACCATTTTTACATCGTTTTTATGTATTTCACTTGGTGTGTGTCTGTCTGTAAGTGTATCAGTGTGTCATCAAATTTTCAATCGTTGATTTAACCAACTTCCCATCAAGCTAGGGAAACTTTGGGAATCGTTCTTACTCGCCTAACTACTCACTCGCCTAATGCAATATTTAAGACATTTGCGACAAGTTTTAATAAATATTTCTTTAATAATGCAGTTTAGCCCAACCGCTTGGCTCGATTTCAAAAATTGGCACCAAACTTGGCGATTTTTTTTGGCTGAACTTTAAGTCCGTAAAACGTACCAGGGTAGCCACATTTGGCAAAATACCGCCAAATAATTCTTGTCTCCAAAGGTGGTTGGGTTAAACTGCATTCCAACCATTTAATTTACCGGAGGAATTAATTAATTTTAGTTAGTTTTAACGTTTTTATGTATTTCACTTGGTGTGTGTCTGTCTGTAGGTGTATAAGTGTGTCATCAAATTTTCGATCGTTAATTTAACCAATTTCCCATCGAGCTAGAGCTCTGAAACTTTGGGAATCGTTCTTACTCGCCTAACAATGCAATATTTAGACATTTGCGACAAGTTTTAACTAATATTTCAATAATTCTTTTAATAAACTTTGCCACTATATAAAAACGTTGGTTTGTATCTCGGATTATTGTTGGTGTTGTCAGGACTTGAACTTATGACTCACAACTTGAACATCGCCAACCATCTAACCATAATTGAGTGAATCAATGTTGATCAACGTCGGCACTCAGAAGCGACATTGATAAACATTCATTGGCGATGGATCATGTGATTTTGAACCTCGATTAAGTGACGGTGATGACACCTGAGCTGGTACCGTCTTTTCCTAAATTCCACACCATGTTTTTGGGGGAACTTTGAGCCTCGACAGATTTAACGCTCTTCAGCCTCGCCCTTGGTCATTAATGGCATCGGGATTCAAAAAGCGACTAGACGGGAAAAACACCGATCGCGAGCACGACCCTTAGCCAAAATTCAGTTTCACGATTTTATACGATGAATTCCCTCTGCTATTAAATATATCGGGGAAAGGAGACAATTGCAAGATTGGCATTGTATAGGCAACTATTTGTCTTCTTTCGAATCTCGTGTTTCCAAAGACAGTGGTATAATTGGACAATTGCACGTACAAAGACGAAGTCCTTACATTACTATGGTATGAATGTGCAGAGAGGAAAGCTATCTCATGCATTAATCTCGTCAGCTGATCCGTGACTGAAAATTGGCTGTGTGGTGGACTTTTTATTGATAACTCTTTTACGTTTCGTTTCGAAGGATCACGAGTTACGGTTGCCCAACGACTTAAGCCTGACGCTGTTTCCGTCGAAACGTGGATTCGAGTCCTAATGCCCGATAAACCCGCTGTGCAGTAGGGCTGATAAATGTCGAATTTGTCGAAGCTTCAAGTCCTTCCTTGGCGTGGCAGTTTGAAGAGGGAAGGTTCAACAGACGTCGTCACTGACCAATACTCAAAGTTACGCAGTTCGTCACCAATAGACCTCTAATTGCTTCTAAGTACAACGTTAATAAACAATCAATCAAAAATAGATACAACAAGACAGTTTTATGACGAAATTCATAATTTTGAGCCCCCGCCAAGTGATGAGGATGACATTTGAAATGACACTCCACTCTGACGTATTGATCTTGTCATCTGACCCATAACTCAAAAGTGACTGCACAGCGTACCTAAGAGCCGAGTCAAAATGGCTTATTATTGACAAATCTAAAAATATCAAACGAACATTTTAAGATCGAATGATTATTATTCATTTCATTCAAAATTTTCTACGGAATAATTGAACCTTCTTATTGAACAGCGACTCTACCACTATGCTACCAAGGCATCTTTTACATTTTTCATACAATTGCTCACTTAGATCGAGATACTCAGCTTTTGACGTTCGCAACACTTCGTAAGATTTTTTTTTTTAATTCTTAAATTTTTTTTGACTATTGAACTCTAGTCTGTAGTAAAAATGAACATGTCAAATTCAATATGTTATATATTTTAATGCTCTATTTTAAAACCATCAATTAAATTCTTGAAATGAATGCTGTGTTTTTTAACCTCTGATGTAATTCTACATTCCCAAATTCCACGATTCTTCGAAACAGAAGAAAATGTAAATAATTAAATGAATGAAAAAAATACCTTTTTTACTTATCTTTTTTATATAATATTTAAAACGAAATGTAAACAATATAACAAAACGTTTTATGATATAAATACACCATTTACGCACACAGTGTTATGAAACAATTCCCCCATATCTAAACAAATACAAATCATTTTATAAAAAACAATTTTTGCTTTTTTTTTCTGAAAGTCATCGCGATTATGCCGACAGATAACTTTAAACACATGCTTATTTCTCTTATTTTTAATCCAGATATAAAATTAATCACTTCTATTTTCTTAACAGTTAGAAATTAAATAACACAGATAACGAATTTGCATTTACGTAAAAACAATTTATCATCCAACTATTAACGTAACTTCCGTGCCTCCTCCCAATCCTACTCGATAATTATTTTATTCTAAACAAAAGTAATTCTAAAAGAAAGGAGCTGACAACTTAGTCCAAAGGTGTGTGTTGATAACAACTCTTAAGAAACAATAAAACTCAAACTCGGAACAAAAACATCCGAAACTGGTTATTATAGGTTTTAAGTATTTCATGTGTTTATTTGCCGATCTAAAATTTATTGTGTTATTGGTTTGTTTCCTTCTTTAGGAAGAAAATGTGTTGATTGCTGCTTTTTTTTGTTACTGTAACCCAGGACTGCTTGAACAAGACTGTTTTGAAAAGAAAAAAACATGCCTTCTTCATCCAAGTATCGAAAACTACGTTACTTATACGCAGTTCCATGTTTTTTCATATTTTCAACAGCACTCCTCACTTTACAAATAACTCTTATCAAGAATCCAGACAGCTCGCTTTTTCATCAAAAAAGTAAATGTTTTATTTTAGTATTTGACTTTTAAAGTTTGTGAATATTTTTTATCTATTTTAATTATTTTATAGTTCAAAATATGTAAAGGAAAGATTTAATCATTGTTTGCACTTAAAGACAGCGTTATCGTATGAGCCAAGTGATTAAATTATCGCCTGTACAATAAAAGCATTAAATTAACGAATTTATTCTAACAAAAACGGTAGAATTATTGCTTGCACGTCAAAATAATCGAGTGAATGTTTTGTCTAGTAATTTCGATAACTTGTATCTCGCATCTATTTTTTTAAAAACTCTCTTACTGTTTTCATGTTTGCTTAACTTTTTTAATATAATTAAAAAAAATTCAGTGAATTCACAGAAAATATCTAATTCTCGAATAAAAAAATTTCTTAACCATTATTCATAAAATTCTTATTGATAATTGACTTAATTTGTTCAGGCTTCTTTTATTCCAAATTGCAAACCAGTTTGACCATTAAAATCCGTGAATAATTAGAAATTTTATGAATCATTGTATTCTTATTATTGGTTTGACACAGCCAAAATTTAGTTTTAAAATGTTTTAATCAAAAGAAGCAGTGCAAGAGTTGAATATTCTATTAAATAACTATTGAAGAAAATTTGTGTAATATTTGTCAAATATTTCTTGATTCTATTATATGATTGAATATTATTAATTCAACTATTTATTGCAAAGGTTTTTTAAGTGATGTATTTTTTTCAAAATGCTCGCTCAGTAATTGTTATCCGAGTATTTTATTTCGACAATTTTTTTTGCTTTAACATTTTAAGATGTATTACGTTTAAGTAGAATTACATTAATTTATAACTTTCTTTTTTATTTAGATGATATTACTGTGTCTGTTCTTATTAGAACAAAAATAAGAAAACTCTATAAATTCCAAAACTGTATTAAAAAGGCTCATAATATATAAAAGCTTAGAATTCATGCATTGACTTGCGCTGTTGTAAATATGAATATGTATCGATACTGCTTCTGATATTCCTTCATTTACTGAGCTTGATAAAAAAAGATTATACTTAAAAAGAAATGCAAATACTACTTATTTAAATTTCAAAGTATAGGATACGATTTATTTCGTTTCAAACTTAAATATATTATTTTCTGATCAATAATAATTGAACTAAGGTCTAAGGTTGCTATAATAAACGCAAAAAATTACCAAGGAATAGTATTATTTCATTGTTCTTTCAGCGACTTTGGAAGTTGTCCAAATTTGCGTACATACTTTATTTTATTCATTTATATGAATTAAAAGTATTTGTAACCAATAATCCATTGTGTATCTTTCATTCAGCATGAATTTAAAAAATCTAGCCTTAATAATTATATTAATCAGCTTAATTATTAATACTAATAATTAGCTTTATCTATTTAAAATCTAAATTTTTTTGAAGAATTTTTTTGAATTTTAGTCCTTGTTCGCCATTAATTTTTTATTCAGTTACTGAATAATAAACTTATTTACATGGCTATATTTTTAATTCCAGATTCTTTATATACGCTAATTTCGTGTTGTTTTCAATTACAAAAGATGAATGAAAGGAATAGTATATATTCATGGAAAATACTGGTATTTGATAACTTTAAAGCTGATATTTTGAAATATTAGTTTCGCAAAGAAAATTTTGATTGATAAGTTGGTTTTGAAAGACAGCTTGTTTTTAGAAGCTCAGATTAAATCTAATATTACGAGGATTCTGGAACAATTGAGCTAATATTACAAAATTGTTACTTTTCTTCAAAAAATTAAATAAATTAGGATCTTTTAAATTCTGGGTCTGCAGAAAGTTTAAAATGTCAATAAAAAGTGAAATTTCTGATTTTCTAGGTTCTAGAACAAAAGTTAGGTGTTCTAATTTAAAAACAATTGTAAAAAGCAGTTCAAATTGTAGTACTTAAACTGAATGCACGGGAATATAACCTAGAAAATGAAGGGGGTGAATAAATTAAAATTTCAAAATTGTGGTATTGGGTTCGAATATCCAATTTTAATTTCTAAATTAATTCTGATAGTTTTCACTCCATAATTTGCGAAAATTTTAAAGTAATAATCCACATAATTCGATTTACTTTTGGCTTGCATCATTCACGGTATATATGTAAAAAATTGAAATTGTTTATATTTTAATCAACGGTATGCGAAATTTCTAGGTCACTTCTATTAATGCTTGTTCATCTGCATTAAGACTTTCTGTCTTTGATAAACACGGGTGACGCGCCCCCGGGATACCCTAGCGATCCTTCTCTATTTTCGACCCTCCTTCTTGTCAACCAATTTGTCTCTTTTCTTCCATTTTTTTTTTCACGTCAAGACTACAGTTAGATCATTTTTGGCGCAACATAGCCATATCTGGCTCTTGTGCCAATAAACTTTACTTCTCACTTGACGCTTTTTGTCGACTAATCTATTTGTATAGTTTCAACGTCTAGATCACAGATTTACCTTGTTTGGCGCAGTATGGCCACATCTGGCTCTTGGTGATTGGGAATGACAGAATAGTCCCACTGTAGCTTAATTAATATTCCAATAGTTTTAATAAGTCAAAATATTCTTTCCTCTCGGCGCTTTTAGGATTGAGGAAAAAATTTCTTTCCCCCTCTGAGAGCACCGGGCACTCCCCACACCGCATGAGGTATCGTAAACCTTTTGTACTCACAAAGGGGAGATACTATCTCCCCTTTACAATCTCCGAGATAGTAAGGGTTGCTGACTTTTAGTCACTAATCATTCGCAAGAAAGAAAGTTTCCAATATTTGGCGTCATGTCTTATCACAATAGTTTTTTCTGAATTCTGGTTCCCATTTTTTTTTAATAGAATGACTTACAAACTTTCAAATGCATGTTTTGATTTTATGAGTATTATGAATTTTTTAATACTCTCACAAATGTCTCTTTTTAAGTAAATTTTAAAGTTAAAAGTAATTAACAGTTTTAACTAATATTTCAATAATTTTCTCTAATAAACTTTGCCACCATATAAAAACGTTGTTTTTAAAAACGTTGGTTTTTATATCGAATTATTATGTATTTCACTTGGTGTGTGTCTGTCTGTATGTGTATTAGTGTGTCATCAAATTTTCTATCGTTGATTTAACCAACTTCCCATCAAGATAGAGCTCTGAAACTTTAAGAATTGTTCTTACTCGCCTAACAATGCAATATTTAGACATTTGCGACAAGTTTTAACTAATATTTGAATAATTTTTTAATAAACTTTGCCACCATATAAAAACGTTGACTACAGCAGCACTAGGATCGATAAATCCTTCGGGATCAAGGCTGGCATGGCGAATAATTGCCAACCTTTGTTGTTGTCTGGCTCACTTCAGCCTGAAAAAAAATATGTTTAAAATAATGTTTAAATTTTCCTACCACCTCTACGATGTTTTCTTACTCTCTCCTTACTGTTGCCAGCCTTCTTCTGGCCATCTTTTGGCCCATTACCGGTGACTGGCTTCTTAGTTTCATCTGAAAAATAAATTTGAGGTTTAATGAAAATTCAGAATTGAAAATATCTTTAAACTTACCAAATATGGCACGGACTGCGTGGCCAATTATTTTATAACAATAATAGGTTGAGGATATTAACGAAATTGATAAGGAGGTTTTATAATTACTTGCAGAGCACGAAAATGATATAAAAATTCAATGAGTACGGAAATTATAATAAATTGCCGAGTACGAAAATGCCACCATATAAAAACGTTGGTTTTGATCTCGAATTATTCTTATAACATTTAGAGTTTATGTTACAGATGTTCACTGTTTTATTAATTAGCGATTAGCACACAGCCTAGCCAAATACGGCTCTAGTGCCTATGAAATCAAACCTATATATTTCAACAAAACAATACGACTAATATTATCTATTGAGTCAAAAGATAAATTTAACGGAATGTAGGAAAAAATTACACTCAGAGTGCTAGAAAATTGGACATTTAATTTTTAGAGGAGTAAATAATTCGAGATAAAAACCAACGTTTTTAAAAACAATGTTTTTATATGGTGGCAAAGTTTATTAAAAAAATTATTGAAATATTAATGAAAACATGTACCAAATGTCTAAATATTGATCAGCCAAAAAAAAAAAAAATCGCCAAGTTTGGCAATTTTTGTAATCGCGCCAAGTGTTTGGCTAAACTGCATTATTGAAAAAATTATTGAAATGTTAGATAAAACTTGTCACAAATGTCTAAATATGGCATTGTTAGGCGAGTAAGAACGATTCCCAAAGTTTTAGAGCTCTAGCTTGATGGGAAGTTGTTTATATTAACAATTAAAAATTTGATGACACACTGATACACACACACACACACACAAGTGAAATACATAAAAACGTTATTGAAAAAACCAATTAACGGAAACTCAATTTGCACAATCCCGTTTAGATCAGCTAAAGGCTCAAAAAAAGTTGCTCTGTGGGGCGTCCAAGGGTGTGCTGTTCACACTGGCGAATAAGACTGTCGCATACCCTCTCGTACTGTTTATTTTGTCCGCTTACGAAAATAATTCTTGCTACGACATCTTCTATGGTATCTCATTCACCACCAAGGATTTCAAGAGAACCTCTCCTAAAAAAATAATTATAGCAAATTTTGTTCTCCTCCGGGCCCCCCCATTTTTAAGAGTTTATCGTATGTGTTTAACTCTTTTCTGATCCTCCGAACGAAATGCTGCTGTGGTTGTCATATCAAATAGTGTTCATCTTGTCCTTATTTCATCGAAACAGTTTACACACATTCTATAAATATCTATAAAATATCTATAAAGTCAGCTAAATCTTGCTATCCCCATACGCATTTCATTTAAGCTAGTGAACAGCAACTGAAAGTTGATTTTTGGGCAGCAGCTGATATTTCTAAATTTTTTCCGAAGATTGCTCAGTTTTAAAAGATTATCTTAGTCAGGAATTTTTTTATTAATAAAAAAAAACATTGAAAGTTGAAATATATATACACGAATGTTATATTACATCAAAAGTTCACAATATTCTGATATAAAACTTTATCTAAACTGGCCTTGTTTTCGACTAAATTCCACGCCATGCACCAGAAGAGGTCCCATTAAATGTAAAAGGCTCCATTTTTTAATGTGGCGATCAGAAACAAAATCGATTGCAACCTACACAATTCATTTGTTACAGTAATTCTACGAATCAATTACCTTGAATCATAAAGATTAAACCATAAGTAAAAACACTTTTTCACACTGAACAGTATTAACATCAAGTTCACTAATAAAGATCAATTTACTTAACATGCCGCTTATATCTGTATGAACGTCTTTTTGTGCATAATATTTTTTTCAGTTCATGTTTCATCTTTTATGTTTTGAAACCAAAGGGCTTGACGCGCCTCGAGTTGATTGAATGATCTTTCCCCTATTTCAATTCTTCTTGTTCAACCAATTCTTATTTCTTTAATTCCTCTAATTTATTATTAAACCAACCAACCCATGGCTTGGCGAGGAGTTCTGAAAAGCTATGCAAAGTAGAATATTATAACAGTTCAAAATGACAAAATCCGTTTCCAACGGTCCAGCTGTGATGCGATGTAGATTTTAGCGGAATTAAAACGGCATCGTTTTCATTAACCAAATTAACCCCACGGTTTATTTAGATAGTAAGCATATCGTAATCGCTTGTATTGAAAAAAAACCACTCGAAAATCTTCAGTGATTGCTCATTCAATATATCTTGTGATATCCTTTTATCTAAAATGGCTGATATTTACAGATTTCCTATTCATGCATAAAAAAACTGTTACAATGCAACAATTTGTTTGGGAATTTTTTTTTTCTTTTCACTCTTACTTTATTTTCATGTGACTCGCTCCGGAGATTACCGATCAAGATCTTTCTATCTACTCCACGCATGAAACCAACGTTCTGCTTGATTCAAGAAATTATACATCATTTCTAACATTTGTTCTTAAAAAACATTTCTAAAAAGTTCTGTAACCGATTTTTCATTCCTATTTCCTGATTTTACTATGATTCACGTGCATAAAAGACCCGTGTGGTGACCGGGGATGACAGAATAGTCTCACTGTAGCTCATGCGTGTCGTAAAAGGCGACTAAAATGGGTACCCTGCCCCTGGAGGTATAGCCGGGCACCCTGCCTCTGGGGATTATATTAGGTGGCCTCAGGAACTTTCCTTCTTCAGGTAAGTACGGGCTTCGTGAACCCGAGGTACCCTAGTGATCTTTTTCTTTCCCATGGGGTTTACTGTCTTTGGTAAACACGGGTGACGCACTCCCGGGATACCCTAGCGATCCTTCTCTATTTTCGACCCTCCTTCTTGTCAACCACTTATCTTTTTTCAATTTCACGTCTAGACCACATTCAAATCTCGTTTGGCGTAGCATAGCCATATCTGGCTCTTGCGCCAATAAACCTTACATTCACTCACTCACTCACGTGGATAAAATGATGATAAGCATATTTAATTTTTTCATAATCTATTCTGAAAATTTAAATAGTCCAATAAATTAATTTTGCTAGGTTATTTTAAAACTGTACATAAATCTTTAAAAGTTTTTTATTGGACTGTGATTGGTATTCCATTATACACAGAACTCTCAGGGGCTTACGTTCTTTAGGTAGTTATGGGCATCATGACTTGGAGGGCCCGGATTTTTTTTTTTTTTTAATCTTTCCCATAGGATTGAATGTTACCGGTAAACACGGATGATGAGTCCCCGGGATATTCTAGTTATCTTTTTCTATTTTCGACATTTCTCATCAACCAATATTAATATTTTTCTATTTCTTCAAACGCTTAGACCAGTTGCATGACCCGTGTGGTGACTGGGAATGACAGAATAATCCCACTGTAGCTCATGCATGTCGTAAGAGGCGACTGAAATGGGTACCCAGCGTCTGGGGGTATAGCCGGGCACCCTGCCCTTGCGGATTATATCAGGGGACCTCAGGGACTTGCCTTCTTCAGGTAAGTACGGGTATCATGACCCCGAGGTACCCTAGCGATCTTTCTTTTTCCCATGGGGTTTACTGTTTTCGGTAAACACGGGTGACGCTCCCCCGGGTTACCCAAGCGATCCTTCTCTATTTTCGGCCCTCCTTCTTGTTTACCAATTTTTGTCTTTTCTTCACGTCTAGACCTCAGTTAAATCTTGTTTGGCGCAGCATAGCCATATCTAGCTCTTGCGCCAATAAGGTTTACTTTCTCGCTTGACCCTTCTTGTCGATCAATCGTTCTTCATTGTTTTACAGTCTAGATCATAGATTTACCTTGTTTGGCGCAGTATGGCCACGTCTGGCTCTTGCGCCAATAAAACTTCACTATCATCATCATCACTCTAAAATAACCTGATTACATTTCGCCGCGATGATATTATTTTCTTGATAATAAAAACCACAATCTGCTAAATTGCTCTAGTGTGGCGTTAATTAAACCCTTAAAATAGGATAACTAAATTGCCTTAATACATTGAACTGATTGAAAGAATCAAATTGCCATTGTTTCAGGTCGTAATCTTTTGGAAGCAAGAAATGACTCCGACTTGGACTGCATTCCATCCGGCATTCACTCGTTTCCAGACGACTTCTTCAGTCAAGAGCAGCGGCAGAAAGGGGGTGTTCTGGTACATTTCTTCATCCTGGCTTACATATGCGCCATGATTGCTATTGTGTGTGACGTCTATTTCATCCCATCCCTCGAAATCATTGCAGACAGTAAGTGAATTACATGTGACCCACAGTCTTCAAATACAGTCTGAATCCGTTAACGTGCAGTAATTGGAGCCCATGGATATTAAACCACCGGTTAAGTGAACTTCGAGTTACAGTCAGAAAATCAAACGGACAATTATCAAAATTAGTATGTTCAGCAATTATGACTGTAACTTTGCAAGGGTCAAAACTTTACAAGCTTTCTTCTCACATTTTAAAGCGCCCAATTTAACTGAAATTTTCTACACACGATTGTTTTGAATGACAATAAGATAATTTAATTACAATTTATACAAATTAATTGATTAAAACTAATTATTTAAAGAATTAAATTTTACGCAAAGTTTCTCGCCAAGCGGTCGCCAAATCCGCCCGTTTAGTAATTTATCGTTTGCTTTATTTTTAATTGCATGTAGCCTAATTGATGAACATTATGCTTAATTGAGCTAAAAATTTTATACGTATTTATTTCAGATAATAAATTAATAAACGTCAAATTATAAAATTAATTATTAAAACTAATTTTTAAATAAATTCAATTTGATCAACTTTCTACTTCGCTCAAAAAATGTAAGGAATAAAAACTTTTATGTTACGTTAAGTGTGAAATTTGAAAGAAAACCGATGTTAAAAAATTCTTTTTTTTTTTACCGGTGTTATTTTGGCTATTCCTTTATCATTGCCAAAGTTTTTAACTAACTAACAGATTTTATCCTCATTTTTCAACAATCCATGTGAAGTAAATTAAGGCCCCGATCAACCGGCCATTTTGATTCCGCGAATGTAAAGTTAATTCTATGGAATTTCTACTCAATTCCTCAAATCTAGATTGTTTTATCTATTTGAATGCAAAAAAGTGCATCCGAAAGAACCAAAACTAATGAAGGTTTCTGTGGGATTAAATTTTCCCTATTTGACATAATACCTATTTGAATGATTTATTTATGGGTTTTCCGATATTTAAAAAATATTCTAAAGTATTTCCAGAAGTTGAGGAGAAAATATAATTCCACAGAACCTTCATTATTTTTTGCTCTTTCGGGTGTACTTGTTTTGCATTCAAATAGATAAAACAGTCTGGATTTGAGGATGGGAGTAGAAATTCCATTGGTTTAACATTACGCTCACGAATCAAAATGGCCACTAGACGGGAGATCTCAGGCAGTTTTTGCTTGTCTTGCCCCTTTTCGAATTTGTTCGATAACAACGATTTTTTCTTCGAACGTATAAGCCTTTTGTTTACGTTTACTCTCATTCTACATTATTTTTTAGTTATTACTAAAATCACTCATTCAAGAAACAATCTCTATTTCAAATTAAATAATTTATCTCAATGACCACGAGATCTTGAAAAGAATCTCTAACAACTTAAATCCAAGCTGAAACATCTCACTTTCCAAGAAATGGTATTGATTCGTATACATAAAATAGGGAGTGGAAGGTTATTAATCTCTTCTCTTAACGTTAATACCTGTCGTAATAAATTTGAAATTCATAAAAGAAAATAAGAATCATGAGCACCATTATGTCTAGGAGTGATATCGCAAACAATTGTTTATCTAGTTAGCCACAGTAAAACCGCGTGTTAATTGGATCCTGCTGTAACTTTCTTAATTCTCACAGCATTTGGACAAAATTAGTATGAATGTTTATGTTTAAAAGAAAACTAAATATCAAAGTTCTCCTAATTCTTCTTCTAATTTAATATTCTTATAATGTTCTTCTCGTTCTTCTAAATAACAATGTTCTACTAATTCAATATTCTTAAAATGTTCTTCTTGTTCTTCTAAATAACGAAGTTTTTCTAAATAACAATGTTCTTCTAATTCTTCTTCTAATTTAATGTTCTTCTAATTCTTCTTCTAATTTAATGTTCTTCTAATTCTTCTTCTAATTTAATGTTCTTCTAATTCAATGTTTTTCTAATTCTTCTTCTAATTTAATGTTCTACTAATTCAATGTTTTTCTAATATTCCTTCTAATTTGATATTCTTATAATGTTCTTCTAGCTCTTTAAAAAAACAATGTTCTTCTGAAAAAGAATTTTTTTTTTCGAGAAACGCAATTTTTTTCTTTGAGTTTCAGATTTTTCATCACAAAACTAGTCTGAAGTTCAAACAACATTAAATTCTGCTCGAACGTATTTGACTTATGGAAAGCTTAAGATGTTAGCCTCCTTCTGTTATACACGAGTGCCTCAAACATTTGGCGACGAAATGTATTTTACTGAACACATTTCAAAGCAGGAAGAAAAAAAAATTCGATTCTAAAATTTTCTTTTCAAAGAATTGTCACATTATTATGAGAACTGTGCATTATTAAATATAATTGAGTAAAAAATTGAAAAGTAGTATAATAAAATTTTCTACATGTTTGGATTTCTCTTGTCATAAGACCTTTTTAGCAAGAAAACGTTCATCGTACATAATTCCATTACAAAATTCATTTGTGGAAAATGAGCTTTATTTATATATCTATAACTTCAGGCATAAAAGAGTCACCAAAACGAATTATTACGCACCTTTCAGTGTATTTGTTAGAAAACAGTAGATTTTATTATAAATATTATTAATTATTTAAATAGTCGCTAATCAATTGGCACTAATTGCTAGATAATAATTATTTGTCAGATGCATTGTTTGTAATATTCTCAATTTTCAGAATTAAAACTACCTCCCGATGTTGCCGGAGCCACATTCATGGCCATCGGAGCGTCATCCCCAGAACTATTTTCATCTATAATTGGTAAGTGAACACTATCAAGTGCTATCACTTGAATGGATTTTTGCACCAAATTAGATGCTTCTGATGCTTAAGATCATAAGCAATGTGATCTGTGGTTTCGAGTCGAGGGCTCCAGTCCTGATTCTACCAAAACCCGCGGGGTCCAACTTTTCTGCGGACTCGATGATCAGGAGTTCGACTCGCCTCCGGCACTCCAAAGTCAACCAAATGACCTCCCCCTCCAGGGTGCCGAAAACATCTAACACCGAAAGATCAAAGACACATTGTTTAGCGCAGTATATTGGGTCCAGTGTCATAAACCTAAACTTTCATTCACTTACTTCCTTGAAGACTCTGACCAAGGTCGCAAGGTCACAGCTGGCATTGCTTCTTTCGAGTCGAGGGTTGGAGTCCAGATTCCCCAACAGACTCGTTATGCAGGAGGGCAGCGGTAACCTAGTGGTCAAGGTCGTGGACTAGCGACCGGCGGTTTTCGTTCAGTCGTGGGTTCGATCCTTGGCCGCCAAAGACCCGCCGTGTAGCCGGGGCTGATGCACGTTAAATCTGTTCGGGGCCCAAAGTCCTCCCGTTGGCGTGGTGTGGATGTTAGGAGAGGGGGGTGTCAGCTCAGGTGTCGTCCTCGTCACTTGACCGTGGTTCAAAATTACGAAGTCCGTCGCCAATAGCCCTCGTGTTGCCTCTAGTACGACGTTAATAAAAACTAAACTAAACTCGTTATGCAGCAATCCAGTAACACGTGAAATCAGTTGCGGCTCTAAGTCTTCACGTACTTGTGGGGGTGGATGTGCATCGGGAGCACCCCTACCTCATGTCGTTCCGACCCATTAATAATGAATCAAAATAACGAAAACCCTCGACTTAGCTGCTGTTTCGTGTGTGATGTTTAGTGGTCATGGTTTCGGATTCGTGGCCGGCAGTTTTCGATCAGTCGCGGGTTCGATCCTTGGCCGCTAAAGACCCACCGTGTAGCCCGGGCTGATGCACGTTAAATCTGTTCGGGGCCCAAAGTCCTCCCATTGGCGGGGTGTGGATGTTAGGAGAGGGGGGGTTGCCAGCTCAGGTGTCGCCCTCGTCACTTAACCGAGGCTCCAAATTGCGATGTTCATCTCCAATAGCCCTCTTATTGCTTCTAGTGCGATAATAATAAAACTAAACGAAACCAATGGTGTGGAAGTTTGGAGAGGGGGGCTAGCTCTGATGTAGTCATAGTAGCGGTATCCTAGAGTCGTGATCACGGACTCACAGCGACTCTGGTTTTCATCGAGGGGTGGGTTTGGGTCCTGATGTCGCTAAAGAGCCTCCGTGTAGCCGAGGCTGATGCACGTTAAATCTGTCGGGGCCCAAAGTCCTCCCGTTGGCGTGATATGGAAGTTAGGAGAGGGGGTTGCCAGCTCAGGTGTCGTCCTCGTCACTTGACCGAGGCTCCAAATTGCGAGGTCAGTCGCCAATAGCCCTCGTGTTGCTTCTAGTGCGACGTTGACAAATACTAATCGAGTATGATGTCATTTAATCAGTCAGTAACGAATAACATACGAGTCTCTCAGAAAACAATGCGGTTAAAACCAGAAGAAGAAAATTAATGTTTTTTTAACACACTAATTTTTAAAATTTTTGGTTTATTAATTTGATCAGAAAAGTATTATTAAGTCTTTTCTCTAAGGGTAAGCTCTGCGACTAAACAAGATATGTACAGAAATGTGTAAATAAATGCATAAGCATTTATTGGGACAAAGGTAGCATCTTAAAAATTTTAGGATTTATTTCTTTGGACAGCTGAAAAAAATAAGACACTTGCCGGCTAAATAAGATAAGAAGATTGCTGGCATAACTATTTTTAAAAAAAAATTTAAAATTTCATATAGATGAAATGTATTATCCTCATCAAAATTATCTTTGAACTTAAGGCTCCCGTCTACCCGCCATTTTGATTTCTTGCACTCCTATGGAATTTCGACTTTAATTCTCACATCTTTACTATTTGATCTATTTGAATGCAATAAAGTGCATCTGAAAGAGCAAAAAATCACGAATGCTTCTGTGGGGTTATTTTTTTCCCCCGATTTTTAAAAATATTTTTTTAAAGACAAGAAAACTCGTCAATGAATCATTAAAATAGAGGTAAAAAGTAACTCCCCTGAAGCCTTCATCATTTTTTGCTCTTTCAGATCCACTTTATTGCATTCAAATTGATCAAATAGTAAAGATGTGAGAATTAAATTCGAAATTTCATAGGATTAACATTAAGTCCACGAAATCAAAATGGCGGGTAGACGGAAACCTTACTTTTGTTTGAGTTTTACTTTTTGGTTTCATCCACCGCCAATCAAATTAATTGTCTGTTTGTCAGATTGATAAATTTTTTTTCTGTTGGTAACAGCATCTTCAATGTAATATTTTTGTGATTTGAACAAAGTTCTTAGAAATTTCAAAATTAATTAATGCTCGTACATGAAAATCACTAAAAATTGGCATTATTTTCAAGTCTTTATCTCGAACAACTCTAAATAGTAGAAAATACAGTTACGAGTTTTTTGTTTTCCAGAGTTACCAGCAAATATCGAAAAGAAGTAGAATTTTATTTTCATTTTAAAATTTATGTAAAAGTATATTGATAAAAACGGGACAATTCATAATGACGTCTGAAATTATAATGCAACATATTTAGAAGCTGTAAGAAAAGAGATGCCTAACCCCCAAAAAAACAAAGCAACGAGGATATCTTTTAATAATTGAGAAGAATAATATTTATTTCATTAAAATTTATAAAAATCGGAAAATAATTAAGGTGTAGATTTATCTCTATTGACTTCTAAACGACTCGTATATTAATTGGAATTGTGATTATTCGAATTAAGATTTTATTTTTCATAATATAGAATATTTTTTTATGGTAAAGGATCATTTGTTACGGAAGGAGACATAGGAGTCGGAGCTGTTATTGGATCTGCGGTATTTAATATACTTGGCATCACAGGAGTTGCAGGAATTGCTCTATGGAACGAGGTACAGTGAATTTTAATCATCGTTGCTTAAACGTTTTATGAGGGATGTTCCGAAAGAAACTTCGTCGTTTTCTTTTTCAAAAGACCACATTGTACACTGGATGAAGGGCCGCGGTAGCCTAGTGGTCAAGGTCGTGGACTAGCGACCGCGGTTTTCGTTCAGTAGCGGGTTCGATCCTTGGCCGCCAAAGACCCGCCGTGTAGTCGGGGCTGATGCACGCTAAATCTGTTCGGGGCCCAAAGTCCTCCCGTTGGAGTGGTACCCAGCGTCTGGGGGTATAGCCGGGCACCCTGCCCCTGGGGATTACATCAGGGGACCTCAGGGACTCGCCTTCTTAGGGTAAGTATGGGCATCATGACCCCGAGGCACCTTAGTGATCTGTTTCTTTTCCATGGGGTTTACTGTCTTTGGTAAACACGGGTGACGCACTCCCGGGATACCCTAGCGATCCTTCTCTATTTTCGACCCTCCTTCTTGTCAACCAATTTTACCTTTTTTCAACTTCACGTCTAGACCACAGTTTAATCTTGTTTGGCGCAGCATAGCCATATCTGGCTCTTGCGCCAATAAACTTTACATTCACTCACTCACCCGTTGGCGTGGTGTGGATGTTAGGAGAGGGGGATGCCAGCTCAGGTGTCGTCCTCGTCACTTGACCGTGGCTCAAAATTACGAGTTCCGTCGCCAATAGCCCTCGTGTTGCTTCTAGTGCAACGTTAATAAAAACTAAACTAAACTAAAGTACACTGGATGAAACAAACAACCGCCATAAAAATCCACTCCCATGGCTGGTTCAACGTGGAGGAGGAATGACGCATGCGTAGAGTGACGAAGAAAAGAGAGTAGCAGCAGACCGGCGTGCCCAGTGACATCGTGGTAGGCAATGGAAGTGCGTGCCGTTATCCGGTAATGAATGGGCCAGTGGGACTCGTCACCCATGAACTCCAACAAGCAGTCTCATCAAATGACCATACATGGTCAGTGCTTTCTTCACTGAATATGCAACGTTCGTGTTGCATGTTCAATGAAGGAAAGCAGACTATTGGAGGATGAAGGTCAAAGTGGGCATCCCTCTACATTCATGAATGAAAATAACACTTTTATAGTTCAGGAGATAGTGTAAGCGGACAGGCGCATGACGGTATCAGACGTGGCGTCCTCACAGCGTATTGGTCGTGCTCAAGTCCATCCAAAACAATGCTGAGGTGGAGCAGGCTGTGCGACAGTTCCTTGCAATACAGGGCACCGAATTTTACCAGAGTGATTTCTTCAAACTGATTGTACGCTACGACATATGTCTCAATGCGCAGTGTGCAATCAGTGACGTGCAAAAAATGACGAAATTTACTTTCGGAACATCCTTTGTACATAAAATGTAAAAAAAAAATTTCACTAATTTTTAACATACTAAGTTCAGAATTACGAAATAATAATTCGGATGAATTTTCAAAAAGTGTATGTCTTCGGTACGCAATTGAAATTTTTGAGGAAGGAATAAGAAAATTTGTTTTGGGCTCTTATGCAACCTATCACTGCGAATTTCATTTTTATTGCGAAGTTCAGATGGTGATTTCCATCACAAAAGAGAGAAGATAAGCCGAGATGAAGAAAAGATTGTTTTTGAAAATCTGCATTCCTTGAAAATCTGGGGCTAAAAGAGGATCAACTCATTTAATGCTTTTTTTTTTTTTTAGATATGAATGTTTGGATTGGGTATGAATACCACAATTCCTTGACAAGTGAAATATTCTAGTACCGATTTTTTATAGGGGATTATTTTTTTAAGACCTTCGATCAGTGAGATAAGCTGCACAGTAGAATTATAAAGATCTTTTTCTTGCATAAGCGATTTCTCTAATGATTCAAATAATGACGAAAGAGTGCAAACGTAACGCATAAAACTCATATCGATTTTAGAATTTATATTACCGATCAATTTACAATAATGCTGGTGGCCATGGTAGCCTAGTCGTCATGGTTTCGGATTCGTGACCGGTGGTTTTCGTTCAGTCGTGGGTTCGATCCTAGGCTACCAAAGACCCGTCGTGTAACCGGGGCTGATTCACGTTAAATCTGTTAGGGACCCAAAGTCCTCCCGTTGGCGTGGTGTGGATGTTAGGAGAGGGGAGTGCAGCTCAGGTGTTGTCCTCGTCACTTAACCGGGGTTCAAAATTTCGAGATCCGTTGCCAATAGCCATCGTGTTGCTTCTAGTGTGACGTTAATAAAAACTAAATTAAACTAAATTACAATAACACTGTAATTCGCTGTAACTGCAACCATGGATCCAGTTAACGGGGTCCGACTGTTATTAAACTTACAAAACTGCAAAATTAATTAAATTCTTCAACTTTTATTCACTTTAGGTACTCGACATTGATTGGTACCCGATGGCTAGAGATTGTGTAGCTTATAGCATCACAGTGTTTTGCCTCGTCTGGATTATATCCGACAGCATTGTTACATGGTAAGTTCTTTTGGAACGAATTTATGGGAATGAAATGAATCTTATGTAATTCTCAGCTTTTCAAAATTATTTTCACTATTTAAAAATCTTTTCGTGTAATTCGTACACTTAATTTATGACCTAATTAGTGTAGTGTCGATTTATTTTAGCTTCTGTTTCTCACGTTTGGAATAGAATATATAAATTGCTGTTATTCAGAAAACAACAATGGAAAATTATATTTATATTCTGAAAATAAAATTGTGTATTTCTTTCCTCTTATTTCTGTGATTCAAATATTTGTGCATAATATCAAAAAAATACGATATCAGTACTTCAATTATACAACGAAAATAATTTCGCTGTTGGTTTATAACATTAGAATTCCAGAAGTTGTAGTATTTCATTATTTAAGACTCCCATTTCCCGGTCATTTTAATAACTAATGTAGTATTAATCCTATGGGATTTCTGCTACCATCCTCAAATCTTTACTGTTTTATCTATCTGAACGCAAAGAAATGCTTCTGAAATGAAGATATCTACGGAATTACATTTTCTCCCCGATTTGTGAAAATATTCTAAAATATTTTTTAAAGACCAGAAAAACCACTAAGGAATCATTAAAATAGAAATAAAAATATTTTTAAAAATTAGGCGAAAAATTTAGTTCAGCAGAAACCTTCATTGTTTTTTTGCTCTTTCGAATACACTTAGTGGTCAAGGTCGTGGACTAGCGGCCGGCGGTTTTCGCTCAGTCGCGGGTTCGATCCTTGGCTGCCAAAGACCCGCCTGTGTAGCCGGGGCTGATGCACGTTAAATCTGTTCGGGGTCCAAAGTCCTCCCGTTGGCGTGGTGTGGATGTTAGGAGAGGGGGGTGCCAGCTCGTCGCTAATTAATCGTCCTCGTCACTTGACCGTGGTTCAAAATTACGAGGTCCGTCGCCAATAGCCCTCGTGTTGCTTCTAGTGCGACGTTAATAAAAACTAAACTAAACTAAAACTAAACTTTCGAATACACTTTTTGCATTCAAATACATAAAATACTAAAGATTTGAGCACGTTAGTAGAAATGCCATAGGATTAACATTACAATCACGAAATCAAAATGGCTGGTAGGCTGGAGTGGCAGCGGTAGTCTAATGGTTAAGGCATCGGACTCGCGGCCTGGGTTTTCGTAGATTCATAGGTTCGAGCCTTGATGCCACTAAAGACCCGCCGTGAAGCCGGGACTAAAGCGCGTTAAATCTATCAGGACCCAAAATCCTCCCTTCGCGCGGTGTGGAAGTTAGGAGAGGGAGGTGCCAGTTCAGGTATCGACTGCGTCACTTGACAAAGGTTCAAAATTACGAGGTCTGTCGCCAATAGCCCTAGTGTGGCTTCTAGTGCAACGTTAATCAAACCAAACAAACTGCCGATTGTTTTTATACACGACTGTGATTCTATGTGAAATAATCATAGCTAATTAAATGTTAAACAGAAATTTGAATTTTTTTTTACATAGGTGGGAATCTGTCATTTTACTAGCTATTTTCTTTCTCTATATTTTGCTCATGTACTTCAACACGAGAGTAGAGAAATGCTCGAGAAATTTGGTAAGTAAAACATTTTCTGATCAAAAAGTTAACAAATTTCTCTAAAAAAATCAATCCTTACAGATGTAAAATTTTTATTTTCTATTATAACATTCAACTTTAATTTTGTGAAATATATTTAAAAAAAGTGCATAGTTTTTTTCACATTAATACCTTCTTCAATTCATACGATTCAAATGTAGTAAAATTGCAAAATTAATTCCTTTTTTTTTATTAATTGTAAAAAGGGAATTTAATGATTATCCGACAAGTAGAGAGGAGAATACAATACAACTAAGAAAAATTAAAAGGAGAAAGTAATATAATCCATCTCTGGTATCACCCATTGGTGTTCTGTTTTCAAATATTTAGACTTTATATCTTAAGGCTCCCGTCTACCCGCCATTTTGATTTCGTGGACGTCAAATTAATCCTATGAGATTTCGACTTTAATTCTCGCATCTTTACTATTTGATCTATTTGAATGCAATAAAGTGCATTTGAAAGAGCAAAAAATAATGAATGCTGCTGTGGAATTACTTTTTCTCCGATTCTTAAGAATATCTTTAAAGACCGGAAAACTCACAAACGAATCATTAAAATAGGGGTAAAAGCATTTCTTAAAAATTAGAGGAAAAAAATAATTCTGCAGAAGCCTTCGTTGTTTCTTGCTCTTCCGAACGCCCTTTTTTGCATTGAAAGAGATCAAATAGTAAAGATGTGAGAAATAAAGTAAAAATCCCATAGGATTAACATTAAGCTGTCGAAATCAAAATGACGGGTAGACCGAACGTTAAATGAAAAGATTTTGGTACACATTATTTTTTTCTCTAGGGCGGGAAATCACTAAATCGTAGTCAATTTCCTTTGAAACCAATAAAGTATTTTCTTTTAACGTGGATAAAACTGAGGGAAAATTTAATTTCAGAATATTATTTATGAATTATTGAAAGCATAATACAAACATACTTGTATAATCGTCACGACAGGTGGAGCTACAAGAGCTTCACCTAAATATATATATGACGAGAGTGTGTTGTAAGATGAAAAAAATGACCTAGACCGTCTATGCTGTGGCTAGGTCCAAATACTTCTTCAAAATTGAAAATAGAGTAAAAAAAAATTCTTTTTCTCTCAATTCGACTGAATTATTGTGTTGTGTATTATTATTCGATTATTAGAGCTTTTATTCCGTAAAAGAATACAGAATGATTCTAATTCTTCACGTTGGGAACAATTTTATCAAAATATTGGCCCGCGGTAGCCTAATGGTCAAGGTTGTGGACTCGCGACCGGCGGTTTTCGTTCAGTCGCGGGTTCGATCCTTGGCCGCCAAAGACCCGCCGTGTAGCAGGGGCTGATGCACGTTAAATCTGTTCGGGACCCAAAGTCCTCCCATTGGCGTGGTATGGATGTTATTAGAGGGGGTGCCAGCTCAGGTGTCGCCCTCGTCACTTGACCATGGTTCAAAATTACGAGATCCGTCGCCAATAGCACTCGTGTTGCTTCTAGTGCGACATTAATAAAAACTAAACTAAGCAAAATATTGGATTTTGACCACTGAAAAGTTAAAAAATCAACAGTAAATTTTTGTAGTGTTTTTGCTAGTTTAACTTGTACTCAGAACCATATTTAATTTTTAAGAAATGATTTTAATTGGTTTTTCTCTTTTAAAACTAAAGGCTAAGCGAATCGGCCCCGATTACTGTTGCTGTCGCACCTGCCGAGAACAAGCAGAGGAAGAAGAGAAAGAGTCGCTGTTGAAAGGAGCAGCATTCGTTCCAGAGTATATGACATCTCGGGAAAAACCTAAAATGGCGCCCGCAGATAACAACATAACCGTAACCGTCAGCGAATGCGTCGGCGTAAAAGATTCCAACGGTTATGAGAAAATAGTAGACTGTAATGGTAAGTGTACGCGAAGATGAACATAATGGGAAAATACGGTTTCATTTTAAGCTTACGAGGAGAGGTTCCGAAAGTAACTTTCGTCATTTTTTTTTTTCACAAGGAAAATGTATTGCATAAAAAATAAGCCATGTCAACATGGCACTGTTTTTCAATATCGTCCCAATGAACTTTGAGACATTTGTCGCAGTGTTCAATCAGTTTGAAGAAAACGCTCTTGTGAAACTCGGTGTCTTGTAATGCAAGGAATTCTCGCACAGCCTGCTTCACCTGAGTATTGTTTTGGATGGACTTGAGCTCAACCAATACGCTGTGAGGACGCCACGTCCGACACTATTATAAGAATATCCACTAATACCACGTCCTATACTCTAGTGATGTTGTTTTCATTCGTGGATGTGGCTGGACGCCCACTTCGTCAATACTCTGCCTTCCTTCACTGAGCATGAAACACCAACATTCAACCATTTGACGAGACATGGCCTGTTCAACATACACGGTCTGTAGGCGTTCATGAATGACTAATCACATCTGCCTCTTCATACCGGGTAACAGCACGCCGTCACATTTCCGACCACGTTGTCAGTCACGTCTCGGGCACGCTAACCTGCTGCTACTCTGTTTTCTATGTTGCTCTGCTCCGAATTTAACTTAATTAAATGAATTAAAATTTGAAAAAACTGTATTAACATCCAATGTCGTCCACTATAAGTTTAAAAAAATGTGTTTGAACTCGAGTGGATGAATAAAAAGTATTTTATTAACGATTGAAAATTTGAACAAGATATATATAGGGAGAGTGTGAACTAATAGAAGGAAATTAAAAATGCGATCCTTTACCGTTATCCTTTAACGTAATTCAAATTAATATTAACCCGACCAAGTTCTGGTGTTAAGGTGATTAAAACAAATATTGTCCCTTCGTTTCTTTTCTTATTTATTTTGAATTTTCACGCATAATTTCAACAATTTTTCGTATTCTTATACTGATAATTTTTTTCTACCTTATGAAAATTAGATACTCAAAGAGAGGAAGAGAATGAAGAAGAAGAACAGAGAGGATTGTGTACACCGCCAAAGGAGGGATTTTTTCATTTCCTTTGGTGGCTCGTGATGTTGCCAGCCTCTTTACTCCTCGCCATAACAGTCCCGGACAGTGCGAGCCGGAGGTGTCCGAAAGTCTTTCCTCTCACCTTTCTCTTATCAATTGCATGGTTGGGTGTCCTGTCTTACTTGGCCGTCTGGATGGTCACCATTATAGGTAAGTGATTATGTATATTATGCAATGACGTATTTAAACGTTGTAGAAACTGAACAACGTATTTACGAGGGTATTTGAGAAAGTGTTTGACATAAAGTAAGACATGCTTCCAGAAAATCATCTTTATATTGAAGATTCAAGTATGAATCATAGAGATGTCTACTTTGTGAATATTAAAACGCGGTGAAAAATGTCTTATTCATTTTCCATTTAAACAGTGTAGCATGTACCACTTGCAACTGATAATAAAATATGTACAAGTTTTTTTTCAACCTCCGATCGAGTTGCTAAATAACCAGACTGTGGATGCGCAGTGGACGACTGCGCCTCTTGTCGACAACCTCTGCTATTATTGACACCGCCATTTTAAGCTGAGCTGTAGGCAGGTAAGCATAGGTGATACGATTGATGCTCCTGCTAAGTACGAGTTGTATTGTGTTATTCCTGTTCTTCTAACAGAAAGGAATAAGGAAACTAAAATATGAGTTACGATGAACACCTTTATGAGTGATGGTGGTGTGCGTTAATGGTGGAGACAATTTAAAGACGGGCATACCAACGTTCGTGATGAAGGAAAATAAGGATGCAAGTCTGTTCAAACAACCTTCAACAGCAGAAAGGTTATAGCTACAATTTTTTAGGACTTGTTGGTTGAGTTTATGGAAAAGGGGACTACGACCAATGCAGCTGTTCACGAAAACTTCGAAGAACCATTCAAAATGAATGATACTTATTTCTGGAGGTCTTCATTCAGGACAACTCTCAACCTCACATTGCAGTGATCAAACAGCTTTTAGAGCAGCTAAAATGAGACGTGTTTGATCCTTCAGCATATAGCTTTGACTGACTTTTTGCAGAGTGATTTTTATCTCTTCCTTGAAATGAAGAACTGGTTAGGAGATCAAAGATTCCACATCAGTGAGATACGTCCGAACAAAGAGCAAGTCCGTCTCACCTCAGTGGTGGCAACGTCCCTCAAAGAGGGGAACGATATCCACCTATATGACAAAGGCTTGAATCTTCGCGGTGATTATATTGAAAAGTAGCCCTGTTTGTACATAACTTTTAGTAATATATTCGTCTTGTTCTGTATTCTTGTCTTTTTTTCGTGGTCTATCAGAGGCTGAAAAGAATGGGCCATGTAATTATAAGGTTCTGTTGTCTTTGCACAAAATCTTTGTAAAATACCCATACCACTTTCCTTCCACACATTCATAATTGTTAGAAGATCTCTGCTAAGAAAATAGTTTTAGAAAATACGTGGACAAACAAATATTTGTTATTATTGAAATTTTGGGATAGCTTCTCAAATTTTTTTTTAAAAAATGAATTCTTCATAAAAAACGATCAGATTATCTTGATATCACTTATCGAGATTCTACTGTATATATGCTTCTTTTTTTAATTATAATTTTATGTTTTTGTTTTTATGATGATGAATTCATAGGAAGCTCTCTCTTTCTCGTGAGAACCCTAAATATTGAGGCTAATATTTCTGAACATACAGTTTGATGCATTATGGAAAAAATAGCTTCTGCGTCATAAAATTATCTTATCCAAATATCCAGGATTGAGAATCAAAATTATTTCGATACACGTAAAATTTATTAGAATATTTAAAAGAAATTTGAATGGTAAACGGAGGGGGATGAGAGAGAAATCCCAATAGTAAAATAATACTATAGTTGAAAAAAAATATTTCTTTCTATGAGTTATTTTATTCTAAGCGAGAAGCTGAAACACAAGTGCACGTAAAAGAATTATATCGCCTAAAAGATTTTAAAAAAGTAGAAATATTCCGTTGAAAATCATATTAGCTCAGTTATAATAAAATTGATGAAAAAAAATGTATTTTACTTTTACAATTTATTTTGAATTATTAAAGTATTTCAGAACGGAAGTCATTGAAATTCTTAAAAAAATAAATTGATAAACTATGATTTTTCTTAGAATAAAATTATAACGAGGGAAAATGGTAAAGCACCTATTTCTACTGTATTATTCTTTCTTCAAATTACTGGAGAATAAACCATTGGCAAGAAATATTTAGTTATCTACTGATAAACAAAGATTTAACGCCGACGATAAATCTCTAATTTAGTTTTCTTTTAAAACGCAGATAAATCCCCTTAATTTGTAGCAAATCAGAACAATATAGTTATCACTTCATTGTTTATTCACTTATCGTATCACACACAATTGATACGAAATTTCTTTTTTCCGAAGGAAGTAAGATGACGTCATTGGAAATCATATTGACGTCAATGGTGTGTTTTTAATGATATATTTCTATGCACATGACAATAGAAATAAAAACAATTAAAGAATTCGTTGTGATAACTTTTTCGTTATCGTCTATACATATGTTGTGATTTACTCAGGATAATAAAGGAAGAGATAAACTCTGGTATAATTAGACCAAATCGAATAATTATAGAACAAAAACAAATAATTAAAAAATTCGACACAGTTTGTTAATTATTGATTGAAAAAAGGCGAACTTTGCTGTGCAATTTTTTTTCTCAAAAAATTTCGAATGGTTTTTGTCAGTCGTGAAAAATTATTAAATAAGCTAACAAAATAATCAAAATTTCTTAAGGAATATTTTCAAATATTTAATGAAGAGTATGGATTGATCATTTTGTGGCTTTAAGTGAAATTTGAATTTCGAGGAACCAAATTTATATACTATTACACTGTAATTTACCACTACCTTCCATGTCCTATAAAACGGTAGCCAGATGGCGCCACATGTTCTTTTGGTGAGAAGGATGACTAGCGAGCGCAAGCGTGATCGAAGGCGAGAGTCTTGGTTGAAAAAGAACGATGGAGTGATGTTCGTGAATCTGGGTTTTATTTATGTGTTTGTATCCTGTCTTGTGTTGTGGAACGTGTCGAGCATTAAATAATATTTGTTCCTGAAACCATCCCGGCTGTTCATTATTTCGTCCTGAAATAATTACAACATTGGAAGGATTACAGTACCAAGAAATTCTTGAGAATTTCGAATGCAATCAAAACAAAGCATCATTGTAAAGGATAGATTCTTTGAACACACACATTACAGTTTTTATATAATTGAATCTAATATTTATTTCTGATAATCGATGACTTTTTACAGTAATTTTTCTTACAAATTTTTTTTTATCGTAAATTAGGCTTTTTTTTGCATTTTGAATGTTTTTAAATTAAGAATACTTCTAATTTCAATATAGAATATATACTTTTCGGAAATTGAAAACAATAAATACCAAAATGAATTAGCATTTAATTTCGAATGCAAATCAACACTAGAACTGATGAGGTTTCTTTCTCAGTTGTATACAAATGTTAAGGCTCCCATCTACCAGCCATTCGGATTTCATGAACTTAATGTTAATCTTAAGGAATTTCTACCACAAATTTTTACTATTTTATCTATTTGAATACAAAAAAAA
>BMAW01002376.1:193331-271326 GCA_019974015.1 Nephila pilipes | reverse complement strand
TGTTGCTTCTAGTGCGATGTTAATTAAAACTAAACTAAAAACTAAACTCAACTCTTCAAAACTTCGGAAACAGGAGTAGTATGCTCAGTTGATGCGGACGATATTTTTATTTATTGTTCTCATCAGTCCCTAGATATAGTCGGAAGAAAATTATAAAATACCTAAGAAAGATTAACTCAATAGTGCAACTATTGGAAACTGTCTCTAAGTCCTGATAAAAGTACAATAACAGAGTTTTAATTTAGTTTTTATTAACTTCGTACTAGAAGCAACACGAGGGGTATTGGCGATGGACCTCGTAATTTTGAACCTCGGTCAATTGACGAGGACGATTTCTGAGCTGTCACCCTCTACTCCTAGCTTCCACACCACGCCAACGGGAGGACTTTGGGCCCTGACAGGTTTAACGTGCATCAGTCCTGGCTACACGGCGGGTTTTTAGCGACCAAGGATCGAACCTGCGACTGTAAGAAAACCTCCGGCCACGAATCGGAAATCATGACCACTAGGCTGCCGCGGCCACCAATGCGTCGGGGAAGCTTAATTCTCGTTCATCAGTATTATTATTACTATTATTATTATTTTAAAATTTTATCACTACTAACTGCTTGAGGAGTGAATTCGTCCATATCTGAGATGAAATCTCTTTGCTCTCGAAGCCTGAATCCTCATCAGAGATCTCAGAGTATCTGTTGTTCAATGGATGGTTAAATTCCTGTTTATTTTTTTTTTAAAAAAAATTGAATTCGTATATATCATTCTTTTGGGAGAGTTTAACTTTTTTTTTCTTTTTACTTCGTGAAAATCGGTTTTTCTTTTTTAAAATTTTTTTTTTCATAAGCATTAATTATGGTAGGAGTGGATTTTAACTTATCAGAGCATTTGGAAGCGAGTTGAGTAGCTAATTTCTTAAGAAGAATTTCAAATTTGTCATTAGCTTCCTGTTGAGATTTTTCCATTTGCTTAAGTACTAGGTTGGAGACAGTATAATTTAAAATTTGTATTTTATTTTTAAGGTGATTAATAATATGAGCTTGAGTGGTGATTTCTAATTTGTTTGCTAATATTTTGAGAATTTCGAAAACATTGGGTGGGCAGACGGAATGGAATATTGATTTTCTATGTGTATGATAATTAATAGTTTCTGTGTATGAAATATTAATGTTTTAAAGTGTAAGTTACTATTGTAATGCTGTAAAGTTTTTTTACAGATTTTGTTATGAGGAATTGAGTAATGTCATTTTATAATTTCATTGGTCAAGTTAATATGTATGCTTACAATGTATGGAGAGTTTAAGTTAGTATAATCAATTGTGTATTTAGTGTCCTTTTGTGTGAATATTAGAATAATGGGTTTTGGTCAGAATTGTAGACATTTTTGTTGGAAAGGACAATAATATCAGAGTGGTAATTGTACAAACACAAAAGGGTATCTGTAAAAGAAAGATTTATATCAAAAACTGCTGTTTTACCAAAGAAAAAAAAAGTGATTAATATGATTAATTGAAGAATAATATTAGTTTTATTTCAATTTGTAAATATTTTGTTAAAAAATGGTACTTGCTTTTTATTATATATTTGTGATCATTTATATATTTAACTAATAATATTTGTGAATAAGGCGTACTGTTGTTATGTGCTTGTATATATTGCATTTATAATTTTGTGTAAACTGGTCGTTCTTCTTTTTCTGAAATTGTTATTCCAGCGGTGGGGGGGGGGGGGTAGAATGTTTATTCCGCTGTCTATTTTCTATTTTTCCAGAGAGGTTTATTGTAAAGCCACTAGATGGCGCTCTTCTTCCTTGAAATAGTGAATTCCTTTGTTGGTTATTTTTGCAGTAAATTTCAGTACCACCATATGTTCTGAGGTGAGAGATATCTGTTCTATAGTCTTTATAGAGGCAATAGTTGGCGATCTGGGATTCTAGCCACGGTTGGAGCAAACACGAAACGTACGAAGCAGATCGTAATGGTATGTCATCTGACTCCCACGCATTGGACAAGGTTCCGCCTTTAGATTTTCCATTTATCCTTTTTTTTTCACCCAGCAGCACGTATAAGTTTTGAATTTCGCCCCCAATTAATCTGAATGAACCACTTTTTATTTAAATTTCATTTCCTTTTTTTGGCAATTACTATAATATAAGCAGGTTTAATTTTCATTTCTCTGTCATTCGTTTCCACAGCTCTTTAGATTTTTTTTATTATTTTATGAAATACAAAGTAACAAAGACTTGATCTTCAGATACGAGCTTGTAGCTCACTTCGCGAAGTGAATGCTTGAACAGTGTCTGTAATGATTTGACCCAGGATTCCCGCCATAACATGAACGAACTCGGCTTTACCTGCATGCACTGACCATCGGTTTAAAGTCTTTTACTATACTAACTAGATTACCATAGATCTTTTTCAGCGTTATTTTTTTTTTAATAGTGTCGATTTATTTCGCCAAAATTTTTTCCAATTTATTTAATCTATGTTTAATTTTCTGATATAAAGGAATGAACCATCACAAATCTGGAACTTAAAATTTCGCAAAATGAGTTTGGCAGCAATGTCATTTTGCCTCTATTAGAAAAAATAAAATTAGAAAAAGAGAAGTGATCGGTTTTGAAAAGTTTTTATTTCTTCATTCTGCAATTTGCAGCTTTATATAAAAACTTATGGACGGTAAGATTTGTCTATACATGCAATAAATTTATTTTATCTAGTGTTTTTGAAAATTTGATTTGTACTGCATGATATTTTGGAAATCGGCGCCCTAGTTTATAAATTGCCGATGGTCTAATACGTAATTAGTATTGGTGCTATTAAAATTCCTTAAAGATTCCTTCTGTAATTTTTGATAATTTTTCTTTTCAAAGTTAGATCGAATTGTTTTAAAATAACTTATTGTTCTGACATTTAAAAAAAAAAAGCTTTTCTGCTTATTCGTACATTTTATTAGAAGAATTTACATTTTATTAATGGTTAAATCTAAAGTAATGCAATTTTTATTATCATTTATCATGACTGTTATTTCCCTCATTCTTTTGTTTCACTTTATATGAATAAATGGGGGAAAATTTCATAAAGTGCATAACATAATTATCCAGTTTTTCTGATAATTGCGTTTTTTATTAATTAGATTCATATTTATACTCAAATCGGTGAGATGAAAATTTTAAGTGAAAGGCAGCATTTTGACTCCAGAAAATTTCTTAGAACAAATATTAAGCTCTGAATTAATTGAATATCAAATTTCTGCACCATTAATCATTTAAAAACTTTGTTTAATTCAGATGTAAATAAGTACACATTGTTTTATGTATGAATTTTATGGCTTGTCGTTTGCTTAAATTATTGAAATGAATTTTTCTTTGTGTGCTATTTATGGTTTTTGGTGGAATTTTCTAGTGATAAATATAATATTTTTATGCTGGTAAACAAAAATGTTCAAATGGATTATGTTTCTTACTTTCTTTCATTGAGTAATTTCATCTGCTGTACTTTTCTGACCAAAAAAAGGAATTTGTTATCAGGTTAAAATAGTACTTTCTGTTACTTGTATATTCATATAATCTTAAAACATCTTTAAAAAAAAAAGCAGAAATATAATTGGTTAAGTATTTTTTTTTTTTTATAGCTTTTCAAACTGGAGTAAACTGTCATAAGAACTTTTTAAGAACAATTGAATATATACCATTATAATGAACTGTAGATATTTGGAGTATAATTTTTGATATTTTTTTTTTTACAATTTCTTTTATTTAAGTGTGCAGATAAAAAAAATTTATACTTTGTAATTGAAATTCTCATTGATAATATTTCTATTCAAAAATGAAAAAGTGTTTTAAAATTTTTAATAAAGTGTGTATAATATGAAATAAAATTTCATTACTTCAGTAGTTTTTTGTTAGGATATTTATGTTTAAAAAAAGAGTAAGAAATTTCTGATCTTTATGTATAGAATACTTATTTTTTTTTAAAAAAAGTAAGCTGAAATTGGATTAAGAATAGTTTTTAGTAATATGTTAAACTTTCAAAAATTAAATACAAATAATTTAAAGATTTAACTTCTTTGTCTTTATCAAAATATCTCATTAATTTAAAATTTATCAAACTAATTTTCTTCTATTTTTTATTAAATTTTAAGGGGATGCAACTTTTTTTTTTTTTTTTAAAGAGTAATAAAATTGTAACAGTTGATACTGCTGTAATGTTTTAAATGTACAATGCTTGAAAAAAATTCTTTAATTTTTGAATGTCTTTTTATCCTATCTGAATAATTCATTTTCATTTCATTCATCTTGAAATATTTTGAGGAAAGAAACTAATTAAAAAATGATTTTACATCCCCCCCTTTTCTTATGGTAGCTTTTTCTTTAATTTTGAATTTCTTTGTAAATATAATTTCAAGCTAGTGAAATAAAGTTTAGTAATTATTAAAGTTTATTTTAAAATTTTGTTTTCAGTGATATATATATACACATTATTATTGATATATTTAATATTTTCTAAATCTTAATTTATTTGCTTAGGGTAATTTTCCTTCAGTGATTATTTTGTTTTTAATTGTTAAAGGGCTTTTGTGTTCTAGTGTCTCCTATACTGATGTGAAATTTGGGTAAAAAATTTAGAAACATACTGAAGAGATATTTCATATGGAAATATGTATTGAGAGTTTAATAATAGAAACTCTTTAAAAAACTCGCAACAAGTATACTTCAACACCTGGATTTGAGTTATAGCATTTTAATATTTCCTGAATTTTTTAACATTTTTATACAACTTTTATTATCGTTTTAAGGATATTATATCAACTTTTATCAGGGCTTAACAAAAATAATATAGAAAATAGTAAATAAAATAAATAAAAAATAATCAAAACGAAAATGAACAAAAAGGAGAAAAATCAAATTGAATATTTCAATGAAGCATTATTAGAAGTTTGGGAAAAAAAAAAAAAAAAACCCAATAGTATAATAAAACAGGATATTTATAAGATAGAAATTTTTTTAAAAAATAAAAGCAATGAGATCATTTTAGTGTTTGAAGAAATTTTTATAAATCAAATTTTCTTAAATAAGTTTAATTTTTCTTTTTCATAGAAGTTTTTGTGAAAATTTGTTTAAATTTAAATCAAATTTTAGATTTTTTTTTGTTGTGGAAATTATGTCCAATTTTTTTTTATAAAATGAAAATAACATTTTATGCAGTAGAAGGTGTTTTTTCCAAGTTCTTTTCTTGGGGGAAAAATCAGTTGAATTTATATTGATAAATATAAAAAGTAATATAAATTATAATAATGAACACAAGTCTGATTATTATAAAGTTAATTTGAAAATATATGAATCTTTTTTTCTATAATTAAGAAGGTTGAAGTTTTATGGCTTAAAAACTAGCAATATATATGGTACTTGCATGCTTACAAAAATTCAAATGTACGATACTAAGAGTTTTATTCTCTATTCTTGATAATAGATTACTAATGTTTTTTGAATAAATATTATATTTTTCGAATTTGAAGTATATTAGCTGTCAAAATTCACAATTATGATACCGAATGAAATGAGAAATTATTAACATTGTATTAAAAGTTTTCAGTGAATTATACTTAATGTTATAAAAAATCAATTTATTTTAATCCTTATTTTTCACCTTTTTAAGAATAGATGTAAAGTTAAAATTAAGTGTAATTTACTGTATGTGTTTCTCTAATTAAATTTATGTACAATTTCAAGTTATGATGGTAATAATATTTGTAGTATTTAGTCATGAAGGTGGTAGCAATTTACTTTTAAAACATGCGAAATCAAAGATCAGAAATGTGTTTTTACATTTAACTCATTACTACTAAAATATATATTAGTAATTGTATAATGATTTAGTTTTGAAAGTTTTTTTTTATAAAATAATTTTTTTGCTGTCTTTAGAAGTACAAAGCTGGTGGGAAGTTCCTGCAATTGCACACTTCTGCTATGTATTTCGTGCTGCCTTTAATCTCATCTACATTGAAATCGGAGTAAGAAAGTTTGCTATTATTTTGATAATCAGCATTTATTTATTAAAATTATATTTAAATCTTCTTTTTAAAAATAGGAGTTGGAAGCAGCAATACTAAATATGCAGGACCCTGAAATGTGTATCTCTTTAGAACAACTTATAACAAAACTTTTACAAGGCTGTTTTGATGAAGATGAAGTAACGTAAGTTGAAAGAATATTGTTATGGAATATTAAATAATAATAATTAATATGGAATATTAAAACAGTGATAAAAATTAATTCACAGATAGTAAAATTACTTATTATTGAAGAAAACAAGAAAATATAATAAAAGTGCATTTAAATTATCTTACTGTTGTTTTGTTTAAAACTAACAATTTTTTTATGGTTAACATTCGCATTGCTGTCAGATGACTAATATATTTTTTCACTATTTCAATATTCAAATCACATTGATCAACAATAATATAAATGTTTACTCATTTAATCATAACAAATGATTTTTGATGGAATGATCTTCCTATTTTTTTATTTTTTTTTTATTTATTTATTGAATTTTCTGGTTGGATCCAATTATTTGCTATTCAGCTATTTGAATTTGAAGAGATAAAGGTGTCAAGCTGGCAACGTTGGTTTCTTTTGTTTTTATTGTAGCCTGGCTCGAATGCCTGTAGAATGTGCAACAGTGCTTAGGATTAGTTTTTGTAGTCTGTTGTGTATTGTTAGCTTTAGTTAATTAGTTGCCTTGTTGATTTTTGTGGGGTTGATTCTTTAGTTAAAATTTTTTCATTGTTTGCTGAATTTGTGCACTTGTTTAAAAAATAAATATGGTTGAGTGTGTTAATATGAGTGAAAGGAAATGTAACATGAGTGAGGTGCAAACAAGAGTGAATGTGCATTTTTTTTCCTTTATTGAATGAAAAGGGTCAGAAAGTTGTGATAGATTGATGTAGAGATGCTTTATGATTGATTCCAAGTATATGTATTCTACATGTGGTGAGAATCTGCATTTATATGCAAGAAAAAATATCCAGAATAAGCTTGAATGGAGATGCATAAAGAAAACTGGTGAGAATGTGCATATTGTTTGTAGGAATATTAGGAAAGGTATGTGGTTCAAATACAGAATTTAATTTTATATAAAATTCTGCTTGTGACTCAATATTGTTTTGGAAGTTGTATGAATGTTTTTGTTGAAAATCATTTAAAAATTAACAAAAATGTTATTGTTGATTATATATGTTTTGTAGAGAAGTCTGCATGATTGATTTTTGCATAGTTGTGAAACAGTTGGTGATCCTGGAATAATTGTTGAGATTGATCAGAATCTGTGTGGTTAAAGGAAGTATAAAAGAGGTAAGCTTGTAAATGGACAGTGAATGTTTGATTTCAAAAGAGGAATGAATTAATGGTTTCTTTTTAAGTGATTGAACAATGGACGAAAGATTAATTATTGAATTTGATTAAGCAGTTTATTTTGTCTGGATGTACAATTGACCCGTGTGGTGACAGGGAATGACAGAATAGTCATACTGTAGCTCATGCATGTCGTAAGAGGCGACTAAAATGGGTACCCAGCGTCTGGGGGTACAGCCAGGCACCCTGCCCCTGGGGATTATATCAGGGGACCTCAGGGACTTCCCTTCTTCAGGTAAGTACGAGCATCATGACCCTGAGGCACCTTAGTGATCTTTTTCTTTCCCATGGGGTTTACTGTCTTTGGTAAACACGGGTGACGCACTCCCGGGATACCCCAGCGATCCTTCTCTATTTTTGACCCTCCTTCTGGTCAATCACTTTTATCTCTTTTTCAACTTCACGTCTAGACCACAGTTTAATCTTGTTTGGCACAGCATAGCCATATCTGGCTCTTGCGCCAATAAACTTTACATTCACTCACTCACTCATTGGATCTACAATTATGTTGGAAGGCTTATGACTGCTTCTCTGTTGAGAAGTTTGTTCATTTGAAAGTCAACCACTGTCTGACTTTTAAGGACCTAGATCCCAGTGCATATACCAATTCTTTTGAAGGGATGTGGGCAGCTATCAAAAGCAATCTTAAATATAATGTGATTCATGTGGAGGGTAAAATTGACTGCTACCTAGTTGAATATTTGTGGCAAAAGGCTCAAAATCATTCCATGTGGGATGATGCTTTTAAAGATTTCCTTCGGGCCATCATCACTATTTACCTTCCCCATGAAAATGATGTCCTTTCAACCTAAGGTGCGAGTGCTTTATCTTATATTTTTTTCCAGTGTTCCTTGACAATTTTAATTGTTATTTTGCTTTTCTTTACCTTTTTTTATTAATGTTTTAATTATGGTACTGTTTTCTTTTGTGCATGAATATTAATTTTTTTTTTTTTTTTTTTTTAAACATTTACAAAATTTTGATTTTCACTTCTTTTTTGCTAGAGAAGCCATGTTCTTGTTTTTAAAGTTTCAGTCATGCTTACTTGCAAATGGATTAAATTCACAGATTCATGTGATGTATATCATAAACAAACCAGCATGGTATCTGTTTACATAGGATTTCCTTATATGCTAGTTGTATATATATTATATATCCACTTTATTTTAATTAATATATTTAATATCATATTTCGTACATTATTCAATTTATGTTCGGCAGAAAATAATATGAGTATATTTTAATGCAGCTGTAGTCTTATTCTCATAAGAGTTGTTAAAATGTTGTTCGGTAAGCTGAGCCTATTTAAACATGCTTCAGATGTTTGTTTATATACTTGTGATATAAGCTTTAAATTATTTTCTGCTTGAAAAAGATATATTTTTGAACTGCTAACAGCTATTGAGTTATTTTCACCTTTTTGTTTTGATTAAGCTTATTTTCTATTTCAAATTATTTCATTTATAAATGTGTATCAACAGATCATTCGTTGATTCTAACATGTTGAAAATAAAAGCCTCAGTATTTATTCTAGTATTGTTATTATTCGAAACCATCTCAAAAATAAATGTGAATTGTTAAAGTGAAATTAAACACTTTCTGAATTATAGTATCTTTCATGTAACAAAGACATTTTATTTATAAGGCTGTTTCTGTTTAAAAAAAATAAAGCAACATTGAATTTAAATTTGGATTAAACTATTTTCTATTTAAATCAAGATACATGATTAAACTGTCAACAGTTGTATAATGATTTATGATTTAAACAGGTGTAATTTTGTACCTTGAATTATAGTTTTTTTAAAATTTGGATTAAGTCCTATTTTATTGGGGCCAATTGGCGAAATGTTTGAAATCGCACCAAGACAGTGTCAAAAGTGGGTATTTCAAACCTGATGCTTCCAGAAGTGGAAAAAAAGATGATGTTGTTTGTGGAAGACAAATTTTGAAACAAGATAGCATTTTCACTGAAAGAAAGGATATGCAAGCTTCAAGTTTTATTTTAAATAATTTTCTCCAGTATTACATTTAAAAAAAAAACCCCATCAAATGAAATTCCACACAATGTGTGTGCTTCCAAACACTACAAATTTAAACAAATGTTAAAAACAAGTACTAACATTTTAAAATTTACAAACTTTCCACAAATAATATTATTAAATTAAATTTTAAAGCAGAGCCGTAAAAATACTTTTTTAAATATTAGACAATCACATTTAAACTTGGATGTTTTCATAATTTTACAAAATGTCTCTGTAAACCAGATAAATCTGAAGCCATTATTTCAGCTTATTGATAGAAGAATGATTCAATACCTTTATACAACAGTAATCCAAAATTTAAATTTTTGCATTTATTTAGGGTGAAAAATATATAAAACAAATTTTTGTGATAATTTTTTATTCAATTAAAAAGTAGTACATTTAGTAAAATGGAAGTTATTTAAGCTTATGAAGCATAACATATTTCATAAACACAGTGCAAAACAAACAAATATGAGACTTGTTTACATCGCCGATATTACTTGGTCAAGTTATCATGTGATTGTGACTTCACATGTATTTAGTCCATTGCATTCTCTTAAATTTTTAACTATTCACCACTATGCTTCTGATTACATTGCTTGGTCTTCGACTTTGCAAAATGCATTATGAATAAACATCAATGAATCAATCAAAAAGCATGTTTTTTGGTGAAATTGTTTCCTTTCATCAAGGGATATAGCAGCTTATAGTTATTAAGTATGATATTACTTTGCTAACTTCTCAATATCCAATGATATTCTAAAATAAAAATCCATTGTAAAATTACTTATTATTGTAAATGTTTTAAAGTTTCGAATATCACTAAAAGGCCCCAGATATTGATGGAATGGCTTCCTTTATTCTTATGTTCACATTGCAGATTTATGCTTTTTATGTAATAATTTATCAAATTATTATATTATTAATCCACTGATTACAAATTAGTTTTTATTAGTTTATTTTGTAGTTTTTTTGGGGGTTACTTTTATTAAAAAAAAAAGCTTTTTGAAACATTTTAAAAATCTTTTTGCAGAATGAAATTTTCTTACCCTCCCTTATTTTGCATTTTAAATGTATATAATTTTTTTTAAAAAATAGCTTTTTGGTTGTTTAAGTAATTTCACACAGTTTTAAAAACATTTCTTATGAATATTAGAGTTTAATTATTTTTTATTATCTGTACTTTGAAATTTTTTACAATATTACCATAAAGAAATAATATATTTTAATCTGGGGCTTTTATTTATTAAATAGCTTTTTCTTATTGCATTTTTATGAAATTTTAAAATATATTAGGCCAATTTTTCAAGAACATTTTGCTGGTAATTTTTAATTTTTTTTTTTTTTTTTTGAAAAAAAATATCCTTTTCTAACTGAAAATGTAAGTGGAAAAGATTCATTCAGATTAAAAGCAAGAGAAAAGAAATTTTTAGATAAAAGAACTTGTGGTTTTTCCCCCCCTTCAAAATGTTTATTTCATTCTTAAGTAGTCAAATGTTAAATTTGTGTATGTTGATAAATTTGTCTCTTCTGTAGAAAATTCCAATTCTGAGGGAAAAATCCAATTGAGTAGTAACATTGTGAGTAGTTCCTTTGTACTAGCAAAAAAAAAAAAAAAAAAAGGAAAGAATTATTTAATACTTTAATAATATTGAAATATAAATCTATTATAATTTATTGGTTATACCTATATAGAGTTGTTGCAATTCAAAGCTAAGTACAGTCAAATTCTACAAATTATTTAATTTAATATAGACTGAATAAATAGTGAATTACAGGAAGAATAAGTTTTATGTGTAACTTTTTCAAAAATTGAAAAAGTTGAGATGCTAAACTCTTATGAAAGTCTAGTCATTATGAAAGGAATATGTTGCTTAGTAAAATAATTACTGTACTATCTATTAATTCTATACTGTTTTAATAACTGTATTTCATAATGAAAATTTTAAAATTATTTGCTCAAGGATGAGATATAAAATTCCATCTGAATGATGTATGAACTTTATTTTTTTATATTAAGATTTTTCTTTCATCTTTTTTAATAAGATATTGGCAAGTGCTTAGTAAGTAATTGGCTTCAAGTTCTGATTGCTATTCACTTATTCCAGTAATTTTTTTTTATTGTTTCAAGGGGAGGATTTTTAGATTACACCTAAGATAACATAACTTAAGTTGGATTTTGTGTTAATCATGTAAATTTAAAAGTCTCTTAATCCAACAAACAGTTAAACCAGAAGCCTATATAATTATAAAATATTTTGTTTACTTCCAGGTCAGCTAATTGGGAAGAAAAATTGCATGAATTATTTAGAGAAAGCTGTGAAAAGGGTGAAAATCCTTTAGAAAATAATGCTTTTGCCTTTTTGTCGCCACGTTCAAGAGTTGAAGTTCTTTTCAAGTTGTGTGAATTTCGTTTGGATGCTGATGGTGCACTTGAAGCTATTAAGGTAAGTTTTTGAACATATTTGAATATGCACTAAAAATTAAATCTATTTCAGTTTTCTGTGATTTTATTTTAAAATTTGTAATAGAATAGTTTATTGTTTCACCATAATAGTTGTACTTAAAATCTTTTATTAAATTTTTATTCTTCAAAACTTATAATTTTGGATCAAAGCAATAATTTTTATTGTTTAAAGCAAAATTATACTTTCTTAAATAATTGTAGTTACTGTACTTTATATTCATATGCACTCAGAGAGAGTTAATATAGTTTATAAAGTTAATCTGAAACATAATGAACTGCAAAATTAATCGTGCTATGTGTAAAATATTGTGAAATATGTTACTGCTTAATTCGAGTTCTCTTTAAATTGTATTTTGTACATTTGTTTGAGAATCAACTAGCCTAATATTTTATATCAAAGTACTTTAATTTGTTAAATTTAAAAATCTGATCAAGTTTTTTTTAGATATATACATTTATCCATGTAAATTATGAAAAAGCTGTAATTTATTTCAATTTGCTTGAAAAATGTGTAAAAATAGGAAATCTAAAAGCTAATTTCAGCCATGAAGTGTGTTAGTAAAGCATCTTTCTGTAAATAAAATATCTACTACAACAGCCGAAAATCTGAACAAATTACAATATTCTGTGATACTCATGTAATATTTTGCCAAATTGTATTTAAGATGATTTTATGAGCAAGTTATGTTTTTTAAAAATATACTAGGGAACTTTTTTTAAAAAAACATTTTAAGTTTTGTTGCTGAGGTATTTTTTGTTTTATTTTGGAATTTTTATCTATGTTGAGGATTTGGTTCATCATTATTTCCTCAAAAAAAAAAAGGTGAAAAAATATGAAATGCTTACCTAGTTTTGGAAGGGGAGGGGGTGAAGCTTTATTTAAAATGAATTATTGCATAAGTGACATTTTTTTTAAATAATAAAGGATATTTTTAAGGTAGGTAGACTGAGGTGATGGATACCTTGATTACAATTTAGTAAGTTTTTGTTTGGTAATATATCAAAAATAAATATTTTTGCAAAAATCTGTTTTTTCTCCTCTACATCAATTATAAATATGTATTATTTTTTAATATATCCTTAATATTTATGGTGTAAAAATTCTAGAACATACATTTACTGTAGTATAAGCTACAGGTAATAAAGTAATTCCTTGTTCCCATTCAAATTACTCCTTGTGTATGAAAATGGGGAGTTTTATTGAATTTTAAAAGGTTTTGATATTAGAAAAAGCTATGCTGCTTACCGAGATAAAAATTGAGTATTTCTATAACAGGTTTGTTTTAGTTGTATTGATGAGAAAGGTATTTACAAACAGATATATTAATTTCTTGAATAATTTCATCCTCTTATTCATAGTAAAACTTTAAATTAGCAAAGAACATATTTTAATTTTTTTTTAAATTGAATGTAATCTAGAGCTCTACGAACTGAACAGCTAATAATTGAAGTATAATGAATCTATGAAAATTTTAAAACACATTATGGAACTTTTTAAAATGAATGAACACTTAAATATCTTCACTGGTCTAATCATAAGCACCCCTATGGAATTTACTTTATTTAGGTAATTTGTCTTTGGTAAACACAGGTGACACGCTCCTGGAATACCTTAGCAATCCTTCTCTATTTTTGATCCTCATTCTTGTCAAACAATTTTTATCTTTTTCCAATTTTTTTTCACGTCTTGACCACAGTTACATCTTGTTTAGCACAATATGGCCACATCTGGCTCTTGTGCCAATAAACTTTACTATCACATCACTTCTTTAGGTAAGTATGGGAATCATGATTGATCCTTGTGATATTTTTTTCCCCAAGAGGCCCAATGTCTGATAAATATTGATGACACACCAACATTGTTTGGCTTTTCTCCTGAAATGTAGACTCTTTTATTTATTTGAATGCAATAAAGTGCCTTTGAAAAAGCAGAAATAGTAGATGTTTTTACAGAATTGCATTTCCCACCAATATTTAAAAATATTTTTCATGTCTATTGTTATGATTTATGTGTGGATATTCTGAAAAACCTGGAATTTAAATTTTTGAGGAAAAGTTCTGAAATTTGATACAATCCTCTATTCTACATAATCTGAGAAATGTGATTAAACCGAGGAATAGGTTACTGAACGTGTATTTTGGAAGACAACATGTAAAAAATCTAGTGTTCATATATTTACAGATCTTTGTGTAGAAATTTTACTCTAATAATTGGTCTCTTTTAATCAATTAAATTAATTTTTTTTTCTCCCTCAGAAATGTTAAATGTATTTTTTATCAAAGTTTTAAATGAAATATTTTTTGCAATACATTCATTCATTTTCACAGATCGAATGTAATGCAAGTTGTATAAATCTCTCTCTCTCTATATATATATATGTTAAGACTTTCTTTTAAATAGTATTATTGAATTATGCTCATAACACAGTTGAAACAAATTTCATTTTTAAAGAATTATTTTACTGTGGTGGAGAAAGAGACCATTTCCACTCTGCTTTTGGTTACAGACTATTGCATCACAAGATATTAAGAGAGGAATAAGATAAGAAAAGAGTGTTTTTCGGTGTGTTTTGATTATATACGAGGGAAAATTCCCTCAAAATGTCAGAAACGTGGTATAGATGGAGGGATTTCTGAGGAAATATAATAGACAGGGAATCTGAAAGGATTGTTTTGACAGATTTATAATCAGTTTAAGCAGATCTAACTAGTTTTAAGAGCGCATGATCTAATAAATAAAAGAATACTTTGGAAGGGGATAGGAAATACGAATGAACATTATCTTTAAAGGAAAGAATAGGCAAATTTAGTAAATTAAATTTTTATTGTGAGAAATTAATGGGAATTAAGTTAAATCATTACACACACACATATATAACATAATATATATATATATATATATATATACTGAAAATTTATGAAAGAATAATTTAAAATATTTAAAAAGACAAAAATCCAGAAAGAAATGTAACAATGAAAGAAAAATAAATGAAAATATGGAACCCAGCAAGTCAAAAAGCAATATCGGGCTGAGGACCGATTAAGCGGGGTTAAACTAGTTTAATGGTACCAACCTTCCCCCTTTGCGACTTGGTAGGCTGAATTAGGAAATCCAAATTGCAAAAGAGTTCATGATTAAAAGATACAAACAAATTCAGCGATAAAATCTATAATTCCTGGTAGGCTGAATTGGGAAATCCAAATTACAAAAGAGTTCAATGATTAAAAAATGCAAAAAATTTTCAACGATAAAATTTACAAAATAAAATCTATCATTCTAAAAATTATCAACAAATCAAAATATAAAAATTACTTACAAAATTCAAAGAAATGAAGATTCAAATATGTGAGTAGTAAGATGGAATTGTCTTTAAGCTTCAAGATGTATATCACATACTCAAAATGAAAAAATATAACACATCATCACCATATAAATTGAAAAAAGATTTAAATCATTGTTTGATTGGTAATAAAATGTAAAAGGATGCAAACAATTGGTTGGTAATAAGTTGTATGGTAAGGGAGTATAACGGTCCAGAGAGTGAGTAAAAATGTAAGCTGTGTAAATGTAAATAAATAAATAAATTCTTCACGGCTAGACCACTAACAAGCCGACTTTGTGGACCTATTGTTGTGTGGTGGATTTGAAATTGGATCACGATTCACAAAGATGTTTAATATATTTGTGATGTATATAAGTATTTAAGAAATTTATTGGATAATCATGATCCAAACAGTTGTTGAATTTTTTAATGTTATTAAATTTGTCTATTTTATGTGTGGTTAATTTGTTATTACGTAATAAAAAGCCCAATAAAATATTCCTATAAATGGATCTGTGTAAATTACTGTTCCAAAAAGGTATTTTAATTACATGGAATTCGAATCTCTCTCTTTTATCAAAAATATTACTAATAAGTCTATTGTCAACTATTTGCAAATCGAGATCTAAAAATTCTACTGTATTTGAATTAAGATTAGTTTTTAATAATTTGAGGTAATTAGGGTAAAATGAAATATTTGGTTTAAATCCTCAGTTTTACCTAAAATAATTAGATCATCTATGTAACGAAAAAGAAAGTAAGAATCTTTGTCAATCTGTTTTAATTCACAAAAATGTAAATAAAAATTGGCCAGACAATTACTAGCTGGACCTCCCTGAGGGAGACCCTGAATTTGTTTTTAGAGATTTTGACCAAAAACTATAAAATTCTCTTGTAATACAAGTTTAACGAGAGTATTGAATTTTTCCTGTTTTATTGTTTGATTAAAATGATATTTATTGTATAAAATTGCAAGAACCTTAATTAAATCTTGAATATCTATTGAGTTAAAAAGGTCTTTAAAATCATATCCATGTATAGAGAATACCTCTTGTTCCTTCATGTTTTTGACAATTTCAAAACTATTTTTAATAATAGCGGTATTTTCAATATTATCAATAGATTTTTGAAGAATGGATTGAAGAAGTTTGCCAGATTTAGTGATATAGGTGTTATATCCATTCGTAATACTTCGAAATTTTACAGGATTTTTGTGAAATTTTGGCGTTAAGAAAATACATGGAAATTTAATGTTTGTAAGGTGTAAACCCACCTTCTTATTGAATGCCAAAAGACGATTATTTATTTCTCTGTTACTATATTTGGATACTGGAAAGCATATATATATATATATAAAGTAAAAGTTTGTGAGAATTTACTTAAATTTAATTAGTATTAATTTGTACTGCAAAATTTGTAAATTAATTTATTGTGTTGAAACTGACCTAATTGTATACTTAAATTTTATTTCTACTAAATAGATATATTACGATAAAACTATGTCTTCTATTAATCATAATTGTTCCCTTAAATTAAACTTATTTAAACTTCATGGGTAACTCGTCATTATTTCAGAATTCAAGCAGAAATAAATTTAAGTAATTGGGAAATGACTAAGCATATTTTTTAGTCAAATTTATTTATTAAAAAAAAAAGCCCTACCCACCTCACAAAAATTGTTCAATATGAGCTTTTATAGCTCACCTTTTTTCTTTTTTTTTTTTAGTTTTATTGCCTTAATAGTTAGGTTTGGAAAATATATATTGTCATAATGTGTTTTGAAAAAAAATGTCAGGACAGTAAGGTGAAACTTTTATCTTGCTTTTCTTTACCTTTTTCAGGTTTCTTTTTATATTAAAATATAAAAATATTTCTTTCCAAATGCTATGAACAACACTTTCTAAGTGAGGCCAAAGTACAAGAGCAAGCTTGTTTAGATTTTTAAACAGATTTTTTTTTTTTTATTTATACCTGTTTCCAAAGAATAAGCAAATGTTGATGTAAGTAAGAATTTGATAATTTTATCTTCATTAAATAATTTGATGGATTGTTTATTAACATTGCATATAAGAGCAACATGGAGGCTATTTTAAACCTCTGTTAAGTAACGAGAACGACATGTGAGCTGGCACCTCTCCCTCCAAAATTCTACACCATTTCAATGGAAAGGCTTGGAACCTCAACAAATTTAATGTGCATCATCTCCACTAAATGGCAGGTCTTTAGTGGCATCAGGACTCGAATCTATGATTCGATGGAAATAATGCTGGCTGCGAGCTGGTGACCATGACTCGGGATTGGATATTGGAAACGAGGATGGCAGTTTAAACAGTAATTGAAGACATAAAATATCCTTGTGTAATTAGAGTGGATTAAATGTGAGATACTGGGATTTCACTGGATTTCAATGCAAGAAATTTCATCATTGCCTGATGTAGTTTTAAAATGAAGCTATGAAGATGGAAGAAAACAAACAAAAAAAAAAAAAAAAATCAATAAATTAAAAGAATATATAAAATATTAGTCTAAAATTTGGAAAAGAAGTAGAAAGAAACAAGATGCAAAAAATACAGGAATGTTTTTAAGAAATTCATAATGTCCAAAATCTGTCATTAGAGCTAAAACTCTTCACTCATCTTCTACTTTTGATAAACCAAAAGTTGGTTCAGACTACTCCAATCCAGATCATTAGAAAGGATCAAATTTGCAAAACAGCTGATCATCGCACACAAAATACAAGGAAAACTCCTTTAACTGATGACCAATCTTTGAACCAACAAAGGAAAGGGTTATGATTGAAAGCCCTTTGCAGCTGGAAGAAAGGGAACCAGCCAAAAAATCAAACACATGCTTTCTATAATCACTATTCTATTTTGCTACATATTGTTTTTTTTCTTAGTGATTTGAAAATATAATAATCTCATAAATATCCTTTTGCACACATTTTTCATTTAATTTTTAAATTGTCATTTTATTATTCAGAGCAACTTTGCAATATGTAATCAAATGTTAGTTGAACACATGACCCTTGATTGAATCCCTAGTATTCAAATATTGTTTTTCCTCGAACATGGTGCAAGCAGAACACTGCAGAAGTTTAGAATTGACATAGTGTGAATATCTCTTGGTTTATCCTCTCACCTTACAGAAGGCAGTTAACTCTTTGTTATGAGTAGTTTATAGCTTTTGGGAGTAGAGGGGGGAAAGAGGATATTTTCAAGCTATAGAACCAGTAAAAGATGGGTTTCCTCACTCCCGAATTTTTCTTTGATAACTTTACTATGGGGTAGTGTATGGCAACCATAATGATTCAGACCAAATTAGTTGGATATTACTTGCCTTAATTACTTTTTGATTGTTGAAAGATGTTTCTTTTGGATGTTACGCAGCAAAAATGGTGCATTCTTTACATATAGTGTAAAAAATGACATTGTGTATACAAAGAAACGAGGAATTTCGGAAACCCCTAATTTCAAAACTAATAAAATTTCATATTTAAATATTTTACCAGAAATTATTGATGAAGACTGCCACGTAAGGTGCCTTTGAGAGAGTCATCTGGAGTAAAAGCAAATAAAAGCAAAAAGTGACTGATATTATAATCTAATGAAGTTTACATGTTCTTGAACAAGATTTCATTAGAACTGTATGGGTTACTTTTAAATAATTATACCAATTTTCTATGGATTATTGCATACAAGGAAATTATTTTGTTACCAAATGCATAAAGAGTTTAAAAAAATAATATAAAATTAATAAGATACAAGATCATCCGAGTAATGAAACCACAAGCAGACTTGAAGATTACTTTATGTTATTTTTTTGACTCATTTTTTGTCAACCAATTATCTTTTTTCTAATTTTTTTTGGTGTCAAGATCACAGATATACATTGCACTGTGTAGCATAGCCATATTTGGCTCTTGCACCATTAACCTCTACTTCCACTCACTCACTTGTCTTGGGGAATATTCACAAAATTGTCATTTCGAAGGAAAGTGAAGCATAATGTAGGGAAATTTTACGATATACATATGGCAACATTGAATAAACGGCCCTTTCAAATATTTCTTTTTAAAATGTGCTCCTAAAGGTAGTGCAGCTGGCACACTTGTTTTAAATGATTGATTGTGTTATTAACTTTATACTTAAAAGCCATATGATTATTAGTAATGAACCTCATAATTTTGAAACCCAGTCAAGTGATTAGAAGGACACTTGTGTGCTAAAATTCTACTCTCTATACTTCCACACTACTCCATCATGATGATTTGGAGCCTCTACAGATGTAAGGTACATTAACACCACTCAATGAGGATTTAAAATGGAATTGCTATTTGAACCCATGCCTCAATGAAAACCACCATGATCTTTTGGTTACAACGACCAGTAATATAATGAATAAGAGAAAAATAATCTTAACAAAAATCATACTGGGTTTCTCCAAAACATACAACCAATAAACTAACTATTTTATACTTATATAAGCCTTCCTTAAGTTTCTTTCTTTTTTTTGCTAAGACTGTCGAAAAATTTAAATGGCAAAATTGTCGTTCCAACTCCGGATTCAAATCTAGGGCGAGTAATGGTGGGTTCATTTGTGACATCTTCTGCATCATTACTTAGGATCTGAGTCATCTAATCTCGAATGTTCATCCAAGAAAGAATTAAGAAAAATCAAAATAGTTTTATTCTTGTTGTAGAAGGACAAGTATTTCTATGTATGTGGATAGGTTACTAACTCATGACCGAAACTCAAGATTATAACTGAAAGTTCATATAATTCAACAAAATTGGACCTGAGTTGAGAATAATACTTAAAACAGAGTCTGAGTTAAATATCAGCTTTCAGATGATCCCTGGAAACATTGGTACATCTGGATAATCGCAGTCACCCTGTTGTGGTCTACATTGTGAAAATCATTTGCAATCTATGTAGCAAGTGTTATGTCATAATATTCTGTTAGATACCTAGTCATGTAGATATTTTAGGCAAAGAACAAGTGGACTCGGCTGCATGATCGGCAATGAATCCTCTGCAGCTCGCAGTCCTGCTTGAAGACATAGAAAGTCACATAGAAAGCTTATTCATCAGACATGGCAGGAATCATGGACTCTGCTGTCCAATAATAAACTGCACTTGGTGAAGCCTATCTTTAGAGAATGGACTGTTCTTCCAGTGCGAAGAGTGGATGTCAGATTGACTCCCCTTCCCTTTGGGCATAGGGGCCGCGGTAGCCTAGTGGTCAAGGTCGTGGACTAGCTGCCAGCGGTTTTTGTTCAGTCGCGGTTTCGATCCTTGGCTGCCAAAGACCCGCCGTGTAGCCGGGGCTGATGCATGTTAAATCTGTTTGGGGTCCAAAATCCTCCCGTTGGCGTGGTGTGGATGTTAGGAGAGGGGTGCCAGTTCAGGTGTCGTCTTCGTCACTTGACTGTGGTTCAAAATTACGAGGTCCGTCGCCAATAGCCCTCGTGATGCTTCTGGTGCAACTTTAATAAAAACTAAACTAAACTTCGCTTTGGGCATACTCGATTAACTCATAAACTTCTTTTGTTTGGGGAGAGTGTTCCGAATGTCCTTCCTGCCTTGTCTCTTACACAGTTCATTACATTTTAATTGATCGTCCAATCTTACATAATCTTTGTCACATTTTCTTTCATTCATCAGTTTTTAATCTTTTTGACTTGTTCGGGGAAACACCCATCGTAACTTAATTGCTTTTTTGAAATACTTTGGCCTTTTACACCACATTTGAAGTATTAACTTTTAATCTTTTTTAATCACCTTTTGTTTGTTTCAATTTTTAAACTAATGTAGTTTTTGTTTGTTTTAACAAATGTTTGGTGCAGCATGACTTGCTTTGGCTCTTGCGCCATAAAAATCAACTATCCCTCCCTCCCTCCCTTCCGATGATCACATAACTTTCCTACACCAATTTCATGTGCTGTCTTTTAATACTGAACTTCAATCTTCTCTCAGCATTTTAAAATGTCCAATCTCACTATTTCATCCTTTCCTATACACTATACTTTTATATATTTAGCAATATTGGTCTACATAACACGGTTTATATGCTAGGCGAGGTTCTTAAATCAAGTCATAAAATAGCCCAAAAAGTTAGTAGAAAGGAAAAAAGCATGAGAATTTTTTACTGTTTATAAATATCAAGGCAATTAATTTTATTTTCTTTATCACTTTTCAGACAAATCAGGAAATTGGAGACTTCTACCATTGAAAATGACACATCTTTGCTTTTTCGAATTTAAGATATCATTTGCATACTTAGAAAATTTATTCTCGGTCTTTCAAATGTTCCAAAGGAATCTTTTCATTAATTTTGTTTTCTATTTTAAATAAAGAATAAGGTAAACATATGTTTAGTTATAATCTGAAGAAAAAATCCTCCAATACTCCCCCCCCCCAAAAAAAAAAAAAGTTTTTATGGTAATACTGTTTTATATTAAATTGGTAATCTATTAAATTCAACTGTAATAGATATTCTTTGAATTATTATAATTCAGGGCTAATATGTGTAAAATGTATTGCTCGCAAACTGTAGTGCTTATTATGTTAAAAAGTTATTTGAGGGTTGGATCAGAAAATAATTTCCAACTGTAATTCTTAATAACTATAAAAAAAGTGAATGTAACTACATATAAGCTGTAAAGTTCTGCACTGATTGACAAATTACATAGCTTAATTATTGATTAATTTAAAATTTCATGCAACTTGTTTTCATACATCAATTACATAAAAATAAGTTATATGAAGTTTTTTTTTTTTTCCATGTTAACTGAATCAATCATTTATGGTCATATACAGTATTTGTTATAGTAATCATTGCAATAAAACTATAATAGTTCAGCTTATGCTTAAAATTATGAATGTAAGACTACGATGCAAAGTATAAATAAAAACAAGGAGATGTGATGGTAGTGTTTAATTGTACAAGAGACCGATGTGGCTATGCTGCACCAAACAAGGTGTAATTGTAGTCTAGGCGTTTTGAAAAATGAAAAATATAGGCAAAAATTGATTGATAAGGAGGGTTAAAAATAGAGAATGATAGCTAGAGTATCCTGGGGTTGTGTTACCCTAATTCACCAAAGATGGTAAAATCCACAGGAAAGAAAAATATGACTAGGATGTTTTGGGGTCGTGATGCCTTTATTTGCCTACAGAGTGCAAGTCCTTAGGTCATAAAGAAAAATTAAATATAAACTTGTGTTACTGTAGTCAGAAAAACTTGAAATGATCATAAACATTTTATTTTTCTGTAATTATCAGTTGATAACATCAATGGTTTGGCTTAAAGATGGTAATATTTGTAACAAATGTGAAAAGCATTTCCATAAAATTGAATTTTCTGTAAGGAAAATGTTTAATAATTTTGAAGATTGTGAGAAGATAAGATTGAAATGCATAAATATTAACTGATCTATATAATCCTTTAATAATATATTTATTTGGTAAAAATTTAAAAATTTAATGTATACTTATAACTACATTTATGACAGATATAATACTTATTATAAATATAATGTATATTTACGATTAATGCTTATTTAAAAATTCAGAAGATGATCCTGAAAGATGGAATTTTATTTTCAATTTTTTGCTACCAATATTTATTTGTTTTCTTTACATACACCAATACTTCCAAAGAGAAAATTACAGTTGATTGAAGCATTATTTTTGGAAATTTCTTTAATATGAAGTCAATGAATATTATTGAGCAGTTAGAAATTTCATCTCACAATTTCCATGACACATTAATATATAGATTCAAATATGAACACATTGTATTGAAAAAATAAGTTTCAAACAAACATTCAAGTTCAGCTTTTGTAACAATGTTTTATTAATAATTATTCCAATGGTTCTAATATTTAAATTTTTGAAATTCATAATTCCCTTTGAAAAATAATTAAAAAAAATTAAGTTAAATTTAAAAAATAACTCTTTTGTTAGAATAAACAAATTATGTGCATCATAGTGATTAGATTAAATTAGTGACTAGAGCATTTTTTCAATTTGAAAATATATTCAACTTTGGATCCTATTCTTTAACATTAGCCGGAGACAGACTTAAAGGTGCTAATTTTAATATTTGCTTGTTCCATTTTGACTTCTGAAATAAACCTCTATAACTTGCAAGTACTAAATGATTTTTATTACTGAGTAAATTTCTTATAAATGTTAATATTTTAATTTAATTGCATGTTTTAAGTACAAAAACCTTTCTAGATGAATGTATAATTTTATTATGATACATTCAGTATCGATTATTACTTTTAAATTTATTATTAATTATCAATCTTAAAATTAATTATAATTTTTAGAATTATTAATATTATTAAGAGAGGAAAATATGATTTTTTGTAATATATCAGTAAACTTCTTTGTTTATATTAATTTGTTAGGATGGTGGGTTGTTAAAAGCATTTAAAACGTGTGTATTTTCTGAGTATTCCAGCAAATCGTAAAATAATTTAACCGATTGATGGTTAGGTGAATCAGCAGTCTTCATTCTCCCATGATGCATAGGGCTACGATCAAATGGTTGCAGAAAGTGGCAACCTTTTTCTCCCTAGTGGCCTTCAAAAATGTCAAATCCTGATGGTGATATGTATAGCTCACTCGTTTTTAAAAGAATTATTTGCAGTATATTAATGCAATGTTTACACCAATTGTAATTTGACAATTATAACTTGCATATTTTTAAACAGTTCAGTATTATTAAATATTATAAATATTAGTTTGTAAAATATTAAAGTAAAATATCTAAATAAATACACACAGTTTTATGCTTTATAAAACATGCAATTGTTACATTTAACTAAAATTCTTTCTGCTGTTTTTCAGTAACAAACTCCATACCAAATTACACATGAAAAATAACTAAATTAACAACCGGATCAACAACATTTTTCCTTATGTGAAACATTTTATGGTACCCTTACCATCATCTTTACTCTATCGAATCAATTAAATTTTTCCAGTATATATTCTTAGTAACACGAATTTAATGCTGGATAATATACATGGGCGAACTCAGCTTGTCAGCTTCCATTGGAGAAAAGTTTCGCTGCCCGAGTAGGACTCGGCTGCAACCATTTGGGTCAAAAAACTTCGGACAATCTGAACAAGTCAGTGCCCATTATGGTGTGCTATTCGGTTGACAAGTTGGGTTTGTTCATAACTATTGAAGGGCTTATTTAATATTCATAAATTGAAATCTTGTTGTAAATAAAAATTTTATTTGGTGCATATAATTTATTGAAGCATTTTAAATTCATCTTGGGTTTTTTAAATTGTTATGAGAGAAATTCACTTTATGAGCTAATGGAGGAAGATAAATTGTCAATTATTTTTGTTTTAGGATATTTCTCCTGAGGTTATGCAAGCAAGCTGTGTTGGAAAGGATGGTCAAAATAATACTTATTGGTATTTCTGCGATGAGCGTTTATACAAAGAAGACCTATCTATTCCTGTCAAAAAATCAAAGTAGGAATGATATAAATTTATAATTGTATTTAATAAATTATTTAGTATTAAGTATGATTCTTAATTTTTGAGTAATAACTTCAAATAATTATGGTTATGTAAAATAAATTGAATAATTAAAAAACAAGGAGAGGAATCATTCTATAAATAGTCAGTTTCTGAATGTATGTAAAAAAGTGTTGCACCACTTTGTACTGATTATTATATTTTATAAATTAATAGTAAATAAAATGATTTAATGTAGTTTTAATTTGGTTTGAGATTATGCATTATTTTAACTGTGGATCTTGGGAAATTTGTTAAATGCATTTAAAAATATTTATTAGCTTTTTTAAGCTATGTTATTTAATAGTATAGTTGCAGCTTAATGGTTAGTGAATCATAGGTATAAAACTTATTCTTTAATGTTATTGTGGAAAATAGGGTGAGACTTAGCTGCATATTAGATTTTTGGTCTAATTCCTCATATTCCATAGTTCAAAAAGTGTAGCTAGTAAAATACTGGTTTATATGTCTGTCTCATCAAATAATTATGCTTTGAAATAACAAGTACTTTTACTCTTAGCCAATTCTTATGTAATAAAAAAATTTATCTGTATTAAATCTATTTAATTTTCAGGAACCCATATTTGTTTGATTTATTGCTTAAATACGTAAAATTAAATTTGTAATGTATAGGTATGCTTAGAATTTAACTTAAGTTTCATAGAAGAGTATCTGGAAAGCTGTTGTGTTTAATTATGCTTGATCTTTTGCAGGAATAATGTAATTAAGCATAATATTAACCATGACACTGGTTCATTCTGTAAACAAATGACCAGAATTTGTAATTTTCTTTTATGATCCTTCTATTTTTAAAAAAAAAGTTTATTTGTATCTACCTCAAGGCATAAATTATAATATTTAATCTAGTTTTTGTAAATTTTCAGTCAAGCTAATATTTGCTTATTAAATTTTAAATAATTGTTTTGATCTTTTAACTGAGAATAATTATAATCAGTCATATAATAAAATTTAAATTCAGCTTTTAGTGAGTTTTTATGATGTCTATCAACAAACAGTATGCAGGTTTAAGAATGGAATGGATCCTATATGAATGTTGCATTGTCAAATAAATTTTAACAATTTTTTTTACATTATAAGTAGCACCATAGTTATACAATCTTTTATATTTAATAAAAGAACTTTTGTAATTAATAAAAGTATTTAAATTTTTTTTAGTTACATTGTATAAAAAATTCTTCTTAAGAATAAACCTGCTCCAATCAATTGCATGTACTAGTTCATAGATCTATGTTCAGATCAAATAAAAAATACATAATAAATTTTTAATGACTTTATTAATGGAATTAATTAGTTTATATAAGAACATATTACTTACAAGAAACTTTAAATGAATTTGAAAATAAATCACATATCCATTAATATATAATTTGTAATTTTATTTTATTTATTAATGATTAAGGATTTTGAAAATTTTAAATGCAATTTCTTCAAGAACACTTGATAGGCTCACTATTTTATTTGAAATTTTATTATGTCTGTATGGTCATTAACATTCACTTTAGGAAAAAAAAAGTGATTAAAAATGCTGAAATTTTTGTTTGATATATTAATGACTTAATAATTTGCATTTTATATGTAAATCCTTCAAACAAATGCTTATTGCATAGTTTTTTTCATAAATGTGTCAATTCAAAAGTAAAGTAAGATTTAAAACAGTTAATTCAATTAAAAAAGTGACAGTTTTTATGTATTTTGTAGGGAATTTTATTTAAGTGAAACTCTATACATTGTAATTTATAATTTTTAAAATTATATTTATTTAGTTTCTATTTTAGTGTTTTAATGAACAGTTATAACTGCTATATATGATTTTTGAAACATTTATATTTATTGGTTACAGTTTTGTGTGAGTCAATTTTTTAAAGTAATTTTCCCCACATTTTGAGGATAATATATTGTATACATAATCCTGTTATCTTTATTACATCCAAAGGAATTTAACTCACCTTTATTATATGAGTTTGATTTAAACTAGGCATATAAAAATTAGCAAATATTTGTTCCTTGCTAAATGAGTAATAAAGACTTAATTTTTTATAGTAAACCTCTACCATCTGTAAAAGGAAAAAGTACCAAAGATGCTCTTACAAAGTAAGTGTACTTCAGTACATAAATTGTGTTACTCTGATATTTATAGTTTCTAATGTCAAGGAAATATATATAAACATTGATTTCCAATTGTATTTAAAATACAAGTAAAAAAAAGTTTAATAGCTTAATGTACTGAACTGAAATGATGAAATATCTTAAGAATAAGTTGTTGGTGTTTTTTAAGGAAGTCGTATTTCAGTAGTGCTGCAGCTGCCATTTTTTAATATGACAGCTGCAGCACTACTGTCATCATTCCACCAGGTGCACTGAGTTCCTATATTTCATGGTTAATCATAGGTACATCATATGAAAGCATTTATCTGCATTACATTTGTGTGTATTTAAAATGCCATGCACAATTGAAAATGCTGCAATTGTGATTTGTTTTCTTCGTGCATAAGGCATGTAAGCAGTTGAAATTTACCAACAGATTAACAAAGTGCATGGAGGAAACATTATGAGCAATGGAATGGTAAGAAAACTGATGAGAGCATTTATAGATGAGAATTGAGGCATTCAATATCACCCAAAAAAGTGAAGCTGAAGCAAAAAATTTCGGCATGCAAAATCATGTGCACTGTGTTTTGAGATAGGCAACGGGCGTTGCTTGGGGATTTTTTGCTTTGGGGTGACGCAATAAATTCCAAAATATATTGGGACACCTTAACCCCTTAACTGCCGCCGGCGTATATATACGCCTCACTCAACCGATGCGTTCACTGCCGCCGGCGTATATATACGCCTTTCCGAAGTACGATCCTTTGCATTGCGCTGCTATAAAGAAAACTACTCCCACGACCTTGGAATGCCATAAAATGACCTTGACAAGGATTTGGATTCACTGGATTTGGCCCCCAGTAACTTTTTTGATTTTCTAACTTAAAAAAATGGCTTGGAAGATAACGATTTATGAATGAAGAAGTCATCATTCAAACAGATACCTATTTTGAGGACTTACTAAAATCTTACTTTTTAAGATGGCTTTAAAACTGTAGAAAAAACTATATATTTTTTAAATATCAAAATGGTACTTGCTTAAAAACATGCTAATATATCATTTGGGTTTTGCGAAATTAATTGCAAATTTATGCATTTTAATTGGAATGTAATATTTTGATCTTTCAGTGGGAAAAGATCAGCAAGGGAGAAAAAGATTAAGTGTGAAGATAGTAATAAATCATGGTCTATTGTATGTCATAATTCAAGTGATTGGGAAGCACTTATAAAAACTTTTTCAAAAAGCAAACACAAACGTGAAAAAGAACTTGCTAAAGAAATAGAAACGAAATATTTGCCAATGTTAGCAGAGATTGTTTCAGAAAAGGTAAATTAATTTTACGATACTTTTTATCAAATCATATACAAATTTTTAGAAATATTTAAAATTTTAGGTTTATGATTTTTGTCGAAAATTGTATGAATCTGAATTATAACTCATAAAAAATATTATGTATCACTATATGGAATTTTGAATTAATCTTTTGAGCTACATATTGTTTAGACTATGTATTTAAATTTGATGTTAATTTGTTTAAAATATATTAACAAAAGATTTAAGGAATCATGTATTACAGTGTAAACAATACTTATATATATTTACTATAATTTTTTTCATTTTGCAATATTTTTATTATTTTTTTCCCCTAAATTTTTCTCCCAATTTGATTTTCAAGATACTAATAGATTTGATCTTTTAGTTTGAAATTCATTAATCTCTGAATAAATAATTTTTTTTTTTTTTATTTCTGCAACATTTGTGGAAATTGAACAATTATCTATTCCATATGTTTGATTTAAATTAGTTTTAAGGTTTCCAAAATTTAATTTTTCAAAGTTTTTTTTTATGGAAATTTAAGTAATTATATGTGCTCTCTTAAATATTTATGTGTATTTCCAATTATATACTTAATATATAATTATAATATGCAAACTGTTTTATCTCTATAGAGGGTTAATTCATATATGTTAATAGGTTATTTTTTTCAATATTTACCAAGTTAAAAAAAATGGCAATTGCATTGTATTTCAATAAATTTATAAAAATTTTGGATTTCATATGTAATCAAAGTTTATTTTGTAAAATCACATAAATATATTTTGATATAAATGTTTGGAAAATATATTTGAAAATGTTTTTGATATAAATGAAGTTAATGTGATTCAAGAATTAAAGCTTTTAAAAAATGCTGTATTTTTGATTTAGAAAAATATAATGATAATTAATTGATAAGAATTTAAGTAAAAGTAAGGGAAAAAGGGGGCTATTGAAAATAAGAATTTTTATTTATTTATATTTAAAAAATAATAAATTTAGTGTGAAAGAAAAATTATTCTTGTAAATCTTTACTTGAAGCATTTAGATTTTATTTCTTCTCTTTTTAATTTTGTTACTATTTACTTTTTATGAATTGCTGGAGCATTCCTTTTTTTTTTTTTGGATAATATAACAATTCCTTAGAATGGTTGTTACTTTGATTTAGGTAATTTATGCCAACAAATATTAAGAGTGATTTGAATTATATTCATGTTTCCTGACAGAAAATACTTTAATATTAATATTATAATCTGATTTCACAAACATACAGAAAGCAGCATATATTAATATGCTATTAATTCTTTTGGGTTAAATTATATGTTCCTTTACATAATATACTTGATATTCATTTTGTATATTGAAATAAATATATTAATAGCATAAGAGTTAAATATTACTCATTTTTAATGAAAGTTTCATGATCATTTAGTACTGTAAAGGATTATGCATGATTTATTCTAAGCCTTTTGACCAGTTTGAAACAATTTAAAGAAATATTTTATCACAGAGCATTTTATTTTATAGCAAATAAAACTCGGATTTTTTTTTCAAATACAGTTTCTTAAATTTTTTTAATTACATAGAAAGTAAAAAAGTATTGCTTACAAAATTATGATAGAATATTTATTCTATCATGCATGTTTTTTAATACATAAAAATACTTACATAAAATACATAAAAGTACAAGATATAAGTCCAAAGAAAAAACAAGAGTAGGACATATAGAAGGAAAACATTTACCACATGTATGTATGTTAATATATGATAGTTTATTTTGATATTAAAAAAAGCATCCAGTATCTTTGATTCTTTTTACAGTCATTGTCCTACTTTCTTGCATAAGGTAAAATTAGTGATAGAAATGATGACAAATTTATATGGGTAAAGACATTAATATTTTAAAACATTTTAGGATCGACTCTTAAGAAAAAGATTTCTAGAATTAGCTCCAAAACGAGTGTCATCAAGAATATCTAAAGTACAAGCACAGAAGAAATTAGAGGTAAGTTTTTTAAAAGGTACAAAATAAAATATTTTGTGAAAAGAGAATAAATTTATATTTGAGACCACAAAACTTTAAAATAAGGCAAAGCTAATTTTTTTTGCAAAGTGAAGATGTTGTGTTCTCATTTGTAAATTAAAAAATAATCAAGATACAAATTTTTATTTCTTTTAAGTTACATGTAAAAATTATGTAGTATGACTTTTTAATTAACGAATTCCATTTAAGTATATATCATACTAAAAATCATTAACTTTTAAATTAAATCTCAAAACTATTAATGTATTTCAAAACAAATGTTCTAGAGGATTTATTTCATTTTTCTCTCATAATAAAGCATCATTTCTATAAAATTATTTGAGAGTAAAAGCATTCCTCCAAAATATGATTTATTACAATTTACAATTAAATATTGGTACTGTTGAGTTTCAAATGAATTACACATTTAATCTTCTCTCCAAAGTAATTTATTTAATCTTGCAAAAAGGAAATTTCAACACTGAAATACAAATTAGGTTAACATTTCAAGAAAACAAAATTCAATAAATAAATAAATAATTGCTTATCTTCAAATTAAATTATTGTTATCAGATATATATATCTTTGTACTAGTCTTAAATGTCTTTAAATCTGCATAGTAGTTTATCAGTTCTACTTTATTCTCTAATTCCATTTATAATCTTATTCCATTGTGAAGGCCCACAGCATTTGAAATTTCACTGGTACTTGTGCATAAAAATTGAACTAATTTCCTAGTGATGAATTCCTTTTGATTGACTGCATATTTTCACCTCTCAAAAGTCTTTAAATGTACAACATGAATATTTTAATCTTTTTTTGAGTATATTTCAACATTTTTTGTTATAGGCGAAATGATTTTCTTTAAGTCACTTCCAATGAGAATAATAATAACTTTCTACGAAAATAATTTTGACAATTGTTTCTTTTACAAGATTGATTCATGGTTCCTAAATATTCTAGGTAGAATCTTTTCCTCAGATGTTCTCTAGGGGGAGGGGACTTGTTGGTATCTACATCTTTTGTCCACATCAATCGTATTTAAATGATCAAGATCTGAGACTTCCAGTATCAGATAATTTTGTAAAAACAAAATTATTGTTGGTCCTTGTACGAATGTCGATGATCTAGTAATTGTCAGATTCACAATTATAAAGAATGCTCTTCACATCCTCGTAATAATTGGAAGCATTGAAAGAGCCCTTTAACCATTTGTACCATAAGTTTTTAGACTCTACTCCACCAGGAAACAGAAAGAGGGATAAATTTCCATTCCTTTCTGAAGATGTTGGGGGCTTCTCATTCATTAGCTTTCTAAGTCTAAGCTTTGAAACATCCCCCCCCCCTCCGAAAAAAAAACATGTTTCAATCCTATGAAGTTTTTACCATTGTAACTGTATGTGATTTTAGGCCTACTTCTTTGAATAATAAATTGTCTAAGACTTAAAAGGAAAGTCTTAGTAGACATAGAAGAAGAGTTCTAGTTGTATTATTTGGTTCATTATGCAGGGTTAGCGGAATGATTATGCTTTTACCTTCTTCCTTTAAATTAAGTGGTCTTTCTATACCCACTTCAACTTTTTCAAATACAGAAACTCTTATTCTGTTTGATGGCAAAAAAATAGGTTCTGTTTCAATGCATTTGGAACTGTACCTTTTGCATCTCATACACCTTTTAGTTACTGATTACCCTGTTCTCTGTCTATTTGACTATCCAAAACCTCTTTCTTAAACTACAAAACAGAATTTGTAATCTAGCATGCATCATTTCGAGAGAATTTCTCTACAAGACATTTTTCCAGAAGGATGATAGGAAATCTAAAATCTTGTGTATAATTTTTCTTTGTCAACTTTGTGTTCGACTCCAAAAACTCCTCCATCTTTAAAAATTTTAATGATTTTAGTTGTTTGGTATGTTCTGCTAGAATTTCTTCTTCAAATGCATTTATTAATATTTTCTTAGTTTTGGCTATCTCAGGTAGAGTTAAAATTTTCTTTTCTGGGATTTCTTTCTGTTTCATAGCATTATTTATGAATCAGAATATCCAACTTTTCGTATGGACATTCTTAGTGTAGCTAGAAAAGTTGAAGGGGTAATTTTCTTGCAAACAATTACATACAAGATTGGCTATTTTCTTAGATTTTTCTTTAAATACTTCTTCCTCATAATTCAATTTTCAGATTGAGGCCATGTTTCCTTTTCTTAATCAGTTTTGATCCAATGCAGAACAAATGTAAATTCTATCTAAAAGTATGTTTTTCTGGGTTTTTAATTCTTCACAAAAATAGTTAGTGAATCCCAAAACAACAAGCTTTCAGATCTAATTTTTGAATCAAATTTGTAAATCTGTAGAAGATTATTCCTTTTGAAAAATGCCTTATGAGATACTTAATAATATTCATTTTCTGCATATCTTTGCCTTTTGATTGCCAATTTTCTTTAAGCAAAAACTTTTGACATATTATTACAGGAAGGTGAAACCAATTCGATTGAACACTCAATGAACCAGGACAAAATAAATCACCTGGTCACCTATTCCTTTTTATTGTTTAATTTCTTTGTGATCACAAAAGAGGATGTCCTTTAATCTATTTCAAAGAAGACCCAAAACAAGTGAAATTCGAGATTCTTCTCTCAATTTTGTTTTTTCTGAAAATTCACAACCCCTGAGTTATATTTAACATCTGCCATCATTTCTGAAGAACATTATATGAATTGTTCAAGATCTTCTTCCAGATACACAGCGATCTCACAATTGTCTATATAAAAGGAATTTCTTAATTTTACTGTAGCTTCATGGACAGGAGAATCAAGATACTGATCTAAATGATGTTGAATAACAGCCCCGACAAAAATGGAATGCAGTTCAGTTCGAATGCAAATCTATAACAATGAAATCCCTTAGTGATGCTTCTATTCTCTTATTGTAAAAATTTCAAATATTTTCTATCTTCCTCTGCAACAAATGTTAATAGAAAGACTTTATAACAAATCACACTGATTTTCTTTTTTCTAAACCTCATTAACACTGAGGGAATAATCTTTAGTAAATTTAGACCCTTAATCAAACAATCATTTAGTGATAAATTTACTCTAGTTTTAAGAGAAGCAACAAAAAATGGTGTCATAGCAGTAGTTGAATGGGCTTTAAATATTCCTCTATGAGGAAGATAGAGACCTGGTCTGTTACCAAAATTTTCCAAAATGCCCTCTTTATACCATCCATCAAATTGTAACTTAGTTAATTGTCATTATTTTCCAACTTGATTGTTGATGCTTTTAATCTTGTGGTTTATTTGTTATTGACAATTCATCTAAATTTCTCATCCATGGATGGAAGTTGGAATTTCATATCTGTCTTTTATAGCAATCTTTTTAGAAAAAATATTTATTGCCCTCCTTTTTAATTCTGCATGATTCTCAGCTTCAGAAGAATAAAATATTTCTATGGTTTCTAATATAAATTAGTTATGATAGCACTCTGATGAGGAGAGAGGTAACATGACTTACTACACTTAATTTTTTTTCCATCTTTGCATTATCAACCATCCAAAAATAGGTCTGCACAACAATAAGACTGCTCTTTAATTGTGTTTTTCCAGAGTACAGTTTCTTAGCAAAATCAACTCCTATCAATTGTTATACATTGGAATAAATGCAAGAAAAATATCTGAGCTTAATCCTTCATTCTTGCAAGCAACTTCCTTAAATCTTAGAATTGATTCATATATGGTAGGGTTATCAAGCACCAATAAGGTCTCTGTAAACTTTTGATATCTAAATTATAACGATTATGCTCTTTTTTTTTTTTTTTTTTTTTTTTTTTTTTTGAAAAAAGATTTTTTTTTTTTTGTTTTTTTTTTTTAAAATTTTATTAAAAAAATTTTTTTTTTTTTTTCATTATCAGCATAATTCTATTTTCATTTACTTCTTTGAATGACAGAATAGTCTAATGCCTTATGGAACAAATCATGTCAGACCCTTATTTTGCAATGCTTTGCTCTGTGTCCTTTATAACCAATGTAAAAAGCTCTTTATATTTTCTTATTTTTGAGTTAAAGGCATTTTCGGAACTATAAACAGTCTTTACATTCACATTATTTACCACAAAACATAAAAATTTTATTTTCTCTAAACTCTATCATTCTTTTTCACTTAAAAAATAAGTTATTTGCTGTGGGGATTGAAGAAGATTAAAAAATTTAACCTGAATTTGTGGCTGAAATGTGTTGCTTCCCTTCAACTCCATTTCTCAAAAATAACTCACAATTTTTCAAAATAAAAGCTTTCATGAGTGTTTATCACTATATGATTTCTTAGTCAAATGCTTAATATTTCTTTAAAGTTGCATAAGTTCACCAATGGAAATAACATTGTGGCATTCTTATCACTTGTCATAAATAAAACTTAATATTAAATTTTCTCATGTTCTTAGTGGCATTTTTGATAGCTAAGGTTTACAATTCGCAAACATAAAATTCTGTTTCTTCTTCCCCAACAAGCCCAGACTTGAGACATTTTATAACTATTTTATAATTTTCTGAAGTGGCAAAAACATTTTCTACGATATTCTCAAACTCTGATACCTTTCATCATTGCTTGAACTGAATAATAAAATTTATCTCATTTCCATCATTTGACTTCATGAATTCTTTTGAAATGACTCTAAAACGTAAGCCAGTTTTTCATTCTACCACTAAAATGTTTAAGTTCTATCTTTGGAAGCCTGTTTCCTTTTATTAAAATGTGTTAACGAATACTCTGAAACAGAAGTATTACTTGGTGTAACTTGGTTATTACAAAAACTTTTGTGCTTTAACACACCCACAAACTGTTTTAAAATATTCCTTCTTTGAATCACTTTTTAGCACTGACAAGTATCCTGATTGGATAGTTTATTTGTAATTTTATATATTTAAAGATAATGTGATTGCTCAAGCCATCATTTATTTATTAACCTTTTGAAGACGGCGGGTTTTGTGAGGAAAAGGCCCTTAAAGACGGTGCTTTAGGCGATATTTACTTCCCCCTTTTTTATCGGCACCATACATAGGCGTACAAAAGAAGCAGGATAGTTGCTAATGTCCGCAGTCAATGGGGATGTTCGCGGCTTAGAAAGTCCCTAAATACAAAGAGTCTCCCTTTCTTAGGGAAACATATTTTCTTGGAGAACTCAATGTAGTAATTACGATTTCAGTTCAAGAAAATTAGAGATATTTATTTGTTTTGTTTTTTAAAAAAGAAATTATTTCCTAACAATTTAAGCTGCTTTTCACCTAGATTTCCTCTTCAATATTATTAAGAGCATTGAGATAAATAGCACAAAACAATGATGATAATATAAAGCATTGCACAAAAAAATGAAACGCTTATTTCATTGTAGACAAAGGTACACACAATAAACTAACCAAATTTAATTGATATAATTCAAGTAAAATTTATTTATATTTTGATTTTCAGTAAATTCATTAAAATACATATAAAATATTATAAATTTATTTTTAATTCTTTTAAATGAAGGAATTTGATACACACCTGGTGTTAAAACTTAAAGTAATCAAATTAGAAATAAGAAGTAAATAATATGATACTTCATAAATTGCACGTAATTATAATCAGTGATACAAAATAAAATAAAAAGCAAAATTGCTGATTTTGTCTCTTGATGTTACAATGTAAAATTCAGACTTTCTCAAATGGATAATGAAGTAAGTTTAAAAGCTCTTATAAGTATTCACAGAATTTGTATGACAATAGACATATCATCATAAATCAACTATGCTTTTTTGGAAACTTCATTATTACTTAATTTATAATTGTTTTTCTCTTTTAGAACATGCCAGAGAAATCTTAAAAATTTAAACCCTCTTAAAAATTTTCTTATATATCTTCCATGAAGGGATGATAGATTTGATGTATAATTGTTATTTTTTATTGTTCCATAATCGATTATATTGTGATACATTAGAATTCATAATACTGAATGAATCCTAAGATTAATAAGTCTAAATTTTATTAACAAGCATTTTTCAAAAATAAAACTTTATTTTTCTTTGATCTAATTCTTCCTATAAATGGTGAAAATTATGATAAAATATTCACTGTGGCAAATAAATGAAATGAATAAAAAGCAAAACCATTAAATAAAAGTGTTTCGCATTATGCTCGTAAATGTGAGTATCCTAAGACTATAAATGTTGGCCTTTGTTAAATAGTGTCACATTGTAGTGTCCTCATGTTTTTATCGAAAAAAGGTGACGATTAGGTGTTCCAACGTGTAGCAGAGCTGATACGCATTAAATCAAAATCCTTACGTTGCCGTGGTGTGGAAATTAGAAGTGGACGCTGTAGCTCTGTTAACGTTCTCGTTACTTGATTGTCATTTAAATTATGTCTTATTACTTTGTCCCTTATGTTACTTGTAAATGAAATATTAATAATGTATCAGTTTACCTACGTGTTCCTAAAAATAAATTCTTTAAATGCACATAAGAAATTTAAAATTATATTTTTTCCAACAGTAATAAATGTTTTCATTAGTAAAAAAGAGGAAATGCTTTGAATTTTTAGAATACGTGTATTAAAACGCAAACAATAAGCTGATATCGAAGACAAAATACTATGACTGCAAACATTTTTCAGTTGCCGAGGTGCTTCACGTATCTCGGTAATCTTGGTTATATAAAAGGAATATATGATTCTTATTGTACTTAATTGTTTCTTTTGCAAGTAATGACAACATACTGGAGCTTCTTACCTTTTTTTCACTTTTCGTACAAAAAGTTATATTCTTAACCTTTGGATAATCCTTACTTTTTATTTAAAATTTCAAAAGAATTACATAATATTGCTTGAATTCTAAGATTACTGCTCTGATTTTTGTGTGATAATAAACTGATTTTTGTGTGTGATTTTGTGCGTATGAAAGAGCCGAAGCCAATACATTCCTACGAAGCCAACTCTTTCGATCAACATTCAAAATAATTACAAAAACCTTTCCTTCTCAACCCACAGACTCCCCAGTCGGTTTAGAAATAACTGACAACAATTTTTCTTTACTTTCTTCAAAACGAAGGAAAACTTTAGCTTACACCAAAAAGGCATATGATAATCAATAATGACCAAAACCTGAAAGAATCAACAATAATCAAGAGGGAGAAATATTCTTTGTCGATATGAAAGCTTTTACAACTTGTTTTTCATGCTCATTTACAAGAGCCATCTGATTCTCTATTCAGAGTTTCAAACGTTCAATAGCCTTAGAGCACACCCGAACATTCCTTTTTTTGTACTATCGTACATAAAAAGTGTGATTCATGAATAAATAGGTGAGAAAAAAAGAAAACGAACACATTTTTTTTTATTTCAATGTAACTATCTGTTAGATTCTGACTATATTTATTTTTCAAATATATTTTAGAGCATTTTGCAAAAATTTTCGTAATTATTATTATAAAAGAAACTTATAATTTTTTTTTTAAAAAAAAAACTTCTTTTAAGTTTCGAAAAATCAGGAAATCCAACACTGTAGAACTTTTAAAGTATAATATATAACAAAAGCAAAAATTTCATTCATGCTTCTAAGGTTTTTGTATAAATCGGGGAATTTTTCTTATGCTAAAGAATTTGTAATATTCGTCTCCTACAAATTTGAAAGAAAAAATATTGGAATTAATAGTTTTTTTTTTCGAAGACTCAACTTTTATACATCAATTGTCATAATAAAAAATGTCGGAGTTAGTTTCTTGCTTTTATAAATTCGAAAGACTACAATGTACAGTTTTAAAAATCTATAACAAATATTTCTGTAATTTTTTTTGTTGCAAATATTTTTTCTTTTTTTTTTTGTTGTTTATACACAATTCGTGTTTTATTTTTGATGTTTCGATATAAAATTCTTAAAAACTGTTTTTCAATAAGCATAACTTAAGGTAACAGTAAAAATACGCTTCTGTACAGCAATATATTGTGTAGTTATGCACAAATTTTCATCAAAAACTGAATGCAAAAATTGCTTCAAATTCTCCACAAACATATTTTAAGTAGTTTTACAGGTATAAAAGTGAATAAAAATGTAGAACTGAGGTATTTTTAAATCTTCAAAATGCATAGCAATACGTGTATTAGTAAAAAAACATTCATTACGAATATATGTAATTATATTCTTTAGTATGAAAAAAATAAAATAAAAATCATTAAAAAAAAATCCCCACTTAAAGTTATAAAACTTTTTTGAATAAACTTTGAAAATAAAATTTTTATGTAACATATATTTCTTAGTAATATTTATATATATTATTATTTGAATAATAAAGTAAAGTGGAACACATATTAGAAATTAAAAATTTATTTCCAAATAAATATTGTTTAAGTTCAACATATTTATCCAATAATTTCATTACAGCGGCTCCTTTTATCCCATTATTTCCTGTAAAAGGTAAAATTGTCGCTTTATGGGTTATTTGTGGGTCGTTCCAGATTATTTTATTTTGTTCTTCGGAGACAACCTCATCTTCAACCTCTGGACTCAAATTTAAAGATTGATCTAAATCATCTTCCTCATTTTCTAACTCACAATCAGAATCATCAAAAATTTCGTCTTCCAAATCAGCTAAAATGTTCTGAATCTCTTCCGTGTAAGCCCTCTTTTATGTTTAGGCATTTTTTTTTTTAAAAAATCAAATTAATTTAAAATGAATTGATTAAGTAATCAAGATGACAAAATCACTTACAAAAATAACTAAGCACTCACTGCTAGTAAGAATTTGAGTAAAAAGGAAAAAAAGAGGGATTTTTAGGTAAGGGTGAAAGAGGAAACTCTACCCAACTCCCTTCTGAATACAAAAGAAACCGGTCAAGCAGATGATGTTCCGGGGCTATAATAGGCCTCATGCTGATTTGAAAGCTGTTTAGAAGGGAAAGCACTGCTTGGCCACTACATCGGTCAGGGGTATGTGCCTTTTGGCCTATAGATTGGCCAGCCGTCCTCAAAAGGTTAAAGGAAATAATCAGGGTGGAAGGACCTACGGATGGGATACATTTTTGACTGCTATTATCGTACTGTCTGTGAATGTGTTAACCTTCATTAAATCTATTTTTTCTTCTTACATTTCAATATCTGTATGTTCTATATAATATTCTTCATCTAGTTTGATATGACTTAAAAGTTCATTATCTATTTTTTTTAAATTTGTGCCAAAGAGACGCTTCAAAAAAAGCTTATTTCTTTTTTATGGTTTCAGCATTGGGTGGCACTTTGCTTAATTTATCAATAAAGTATCAAAATTTCTAGTAAATGATCTTCAAATAAGTTTACATGTCATTGCAAAGACATCTATTGCGTTACAATCAGATAAATCCAAAATTAAATTAAAAATAATACTATTCACTGATCTGACTATATATATGGGGTCATATGTGGGTCTACACAAATATTGAGTTTCAAAGGAATTGCATGTTCAATCTTCCCTCCAAAGTAATTTATTTTTTTCTCTTATGAAAAAGAAAATACAGCACTAAGATACAGATCAGGTTAACGTCTGTATAAGCCAAAATTCCTAAAAACATTTTTCTTCTGTTGCCAGTTTTTCCAATCTTAACATCACCTGTATGGTGACTGGGTGTAAAAGAATAACCCCACTATATCTCATGCATGTTGTATTAGGCAACTAAAATGGGTACCCAGTGTCTTGGGGTATAGCCAGGCACCTTGTCCCTGGGGATTACATCAGGGGACCTCAGGGACTTGCCTTTTCTAGGTAGGTATGGGCATCATGACTCCGAGGCATCAGGGGGAATTTTTTCTTTCCTATGGGGTTTACTGTCTTTAGTAAACAAGTGTGATGTTCTCCCAGTATATCGGAAGGATCCTTCTCTATTTTTGACCTTCCTTATCAAACTTTTTCTTTTTTTTTCTTCAAATGTCTAGACCACAGTTACGTCTTGTATGGTGCATCATAACCTCATCTGGCTCTTGTGCCATTAAACTTCACTTTCACTCACTGCAATCTTAATAGCAAATGAAATTATTGTTACCAGATATAAAGTAAGGTTTATATAACAGGAGATGTCGTTTTATGAAATGTCATGATTATTTTTGTTTTTCTTGTGGAGTGACAGAGAATGGCTCTCTGAACATATTGTTCCAAACATTTTATGAACCTGTTGTATAAAACATTTTTCTTTATGTGTTTATTATCTTGAGAGAAATATAACTATATGTTATTTTAAGTATGTTTATCTTAAAGCTGTTAATTTTAAAGGCAATTATTTAAAAACTATTTGGAAATGACTCTTTTTTTTATAGTGCTCTGTTAATTGGGTTCTAGTTGTAAGCAATTCTGTATTTTAGGAGCAGATGGCAGAAGAAGCCAACGAAAAACGAAGATTAGAAATGGAAGAAGAGCGAATTAAAAAGGAAGCTGATAAAAAGAAACAAGAAGTAGAGGATCGTAGAAAAAGAGCTGAAGCAAGACAGAAAATAGTTGAAGGTTTGTCTAAATATAATAATAAGGGTTACATTTACTGTGCATTTCGAGAAATTTAATTCAAAGATCTTGTGTAAGATATTTATTTTTTACTTATGTTGTTTTAATGTTGTAACAAAATAATTGAAATGACTGAAATTGTTATAGAAGCAAGAATTTAAAGCATAAGAAAAATGGGAAAAAAAAAAAATTATTATGGAAAGAATCTTAAACTGAAAAAAAGAATAAATAACAGTATGAAGCAATTAAGATGGATATTAAATACCTGACAGAATACTAAAGAAATAAGAATAATAGGATATTTCTTTCAAATTGTGAATAAGTGTAGACTAAGGAATGAAAAACAATGAAAACAAAAAGGGGGGGGGGAAGAAAAATCAAAACACATACATATATAATGCTATTCTTTCACTGGGTATTCTTTTACAAATTTTCTGGTTCTGTAATAGATTTTTTGGTTTTTAATTTTAGATTATTTAATTATTAATAAAAGTTTTTTTTTATTTGATTTGCATAAATATTTAATTATGTAACATATATATGCACACTCATACATATGAAGTAGTATAAAGTAAGTATAATAGTATGTAGCTCTCTAGTTTTACTAATACTGTAAATAAACTATCTAAAAATATCAAATTCAAATTAATTATAACTATGGGTAGCAGCTAAAACATGTTAAATCCGCCAAGGTCCCAAATCCTCCAATTGGCATGGTTTGGTGAGGGAGGTGCCATCATTGGTGGAATCCTCATCACATGACCAAGGCTCATAATTATGAGTTCTGTCACAAATAGTCTTTGTATTGCTTCCAAGTGGGACATTAATAACAATCGCATCACAATCCTGCTTATTCAGGTGTTTTGCCACATTGACTTGTCTTTGACCTGCCTGCAACATTCATACAACCATCGAGAGGATTTCAGCATTCAGAAGATTCCTGCTATTCATTGCTTACAATATAGCAATTTCACGTTTCGATAGTCACTTTAATTTCTGGTTTTAAAGCATGAGTTAAAATAGTATCCTTTTAAGTATGCTTTGTTTCAACTGAAAAGCTGCAAGTTATGTAAATTTTAAGTCAATGCTGCATTTTACCGTAAATGTACATCTTATGATTTTATTCTAAAAATTGAAGCTGAAATTATTTCTTATTTTTTGTTTTTTGAGCAGTAGTGTAGCTTTTGTCTGTCATACATGCCATTTTAAGAAGATTGCTTTCCATGAGGAAAGATATCATCAAAACGACAGTGTTAAAAAACATTCATTTAATTTTGCTTGCAAACATTGTAGTTACAAGAATCACATCAGTTAAAAAAAACCTTTCAAATTTTAAAGGTAATTGATTTACAGAATGGATAAATTGTATTTAAAAACATAAGTGAATTTTCATTCTTATGTAATATTCTTTTGTGAATTGTTGTTTAGTGTTGTCTCTCAAAAATGATACCTTTGCAAGTAATAATTATTGAATTCTTCTAAGCTATAATTTTTCATAAATTAAAGCATATAAGTCACAATTGAAGCAGTACATGTTAAAATTATGAATATTTCATGTTGTTGAAATACAAATGAAAATTTTAAATTGACTATAATTGCAAACCACATTGGTAGGAATCACCAAAGTTGTGAAATTCTGATTTGTAATCTTCAGTATTTCATCACAATCCCACATGCATTCTAGTTTTGTTTTCTCAAATAACCTCGCAATTTTCATAAGCATTTGGTTTCAGTATTCTGATAATTTTTCAATTGCTGCCTAAATCTGAATTTATAAAAATGAAGTCTTGAAAGTTGTCTACAATAAAGAAAAAGAGATAAAATAGCATCTTGATTATAATATTTTGTCTCAAATACTTAAATTTATGTGCTATCAAGTTGTATGCCCTGAAATAGGCATTTTTGAAATGCACTGTTAAATCCTAATCAACATATTGGCATTAGAAATTGCTATTGGGTTCAAAAATAGTTGCTTGTCTTTTACCATAGTTGTTGTATTAATATACAGCTAGTGCATGGAATCAACCAGTGTTGAATTTTGCTATGAAGAATCGCAGGTATATGTAATAGCAATCGATTTTAACTATGACACAAGAAATTTGTGTTCTAATTAAATGTACAGAGAGAAAAATGATATTTGGAAAAATTCAAGTACTGTTATTTCGAGTAGATAAGTCACCCTGGCATGACACCACTTAAGTAATGGATAAAAATGAAAGTTCATGGAATAAACCACACTGATGTATAAGTTGCAGTAAAGCATTCTGAAGCATGCCATTAATTTCTTCTGTAGGGGAAGGTCAGGTATTACTGGATCCGTGTCATTACTTTGTTATTGAATTCATGTACTGCTTTTCTATTGTTGTTTCTGCTCCTTTCTTCTGGATCTCTTTTATTCATGCTATTGAGCTTGAATAAGTTTTTATGAATGTGTTTTTGCAGCTTTAAGCATTATCCAATATTGTTAAAAATAGACAATTGGTTTTAATATAGAGCTGTTATGAGGGTTTTTTTTTTTTTTTTTTTACAAAATTAAAATTTTCCAACTTGTGCTGAAAATTTCACTGAAATGAATATTTTGATTTTAAAAGGTAGACACCGCCAATTATGTTTAGTAAGATGAAAATCTAATGTTTAATATTTTTATGAAATGCAACCAAATGTGTTCAGTTTGTAATTCCTGAAATTTATAACTTCTGTATTGATAATAAATATTGTACAATTAGTATCTGATCTAGCAATTGTGTGAGCTACATGAGAAATTTTTAATAAAAATAAAATGTATGAATCTCTCAGCAAATGTTTAAATTTTAGAAAAATGTTGTATGAAGCTAACATTTAGGTAGTCATCCTATTTTTAATTTAATGATCACAAAGAAGATTCTTTATGCAGTATTGTTTGTTTCCATTTTATATTATTTGCACAATTTGATAATTTACTTATTTTTTTTTTAAAAAAATAATTTCAGCTTTTGTTAACACTGATAAATTGTATATAAAATTCTTAAGGGGGAGGGGAAAAATGAAGGAGAAACTGTTCAAAAAAAGTCCTGAGGCTAATGAAATTAGATGAATTTATTGTTCAATTTTATTTACATGCCAAACACACGCAAGCTATTGATTTTGCTTGATAAATATATTCTTCATAATGGAATAATTAATGCTTTTATTTATTAAATTTTATATATAGAGTGAATGTAATTCTACAAATTTTAAAAATCAAATATTTTAAACTGCTTGATTTTTTTTTGATTAACTTGTATTTTTAATAAAATACTTTCAGAAGTTTAAGGACTTTATTTGTAGGAGGCTGTAAATAGTTATAAATAATTTTCAAAATTCTTTTGCAGAGCGTTCAAAACGAGCACGGCAACGTGATATGATGCGTGGATTTGATGAAAGTGACTTTAATTCCAATGAAACTAGTAGAAGACGTAGTACAAGATCAAGAAGATCTGCTGTGTATACAGAAAATCAAAGTGATCATAGTGAAGATGAAGAAAATTCAGATGAAGAATCTTACAATGAAGATGCTAGTCATTCAGAATCTGAACAGTCTGTGGAAGGACATTCCAGTAAAAATGAAAGTGAAGATGTTGGTAGTGAAGATGAATCTGATAACTCGTCATCGAATAAAGTATACTCAAATTCAAATAATGATTGTTCATCTTCACTGAGACCTAGTATTATACAAAATTCATATAGTTTATCAAAGTGGAATGCTGATTCAAACAAGCACAAAATACATGTCTTACGCTATCCTTATAGCGAAATGCCTGTTAATAAGTATGTTTCTAAATTTTCTTTAACCCTTATTTAAATTGATAAGATTTGAAAAGTATGATTTGTCTACTTGTTTTTTTATTTAAAAGAAAAAGCGATGAATCAAAATATTTGTTTTACTATTTTTTATAAAGAAATTGCACAAATATTTATTTAATTTTTATTTTATAATTTTTTTTTGTTGATTATTTTTTTAGTTACAATTTTGATGATAATTTCATTAAAAGCCATGGAAAAAAAACTACGAAATTTATTAATTTTTATTTGAGATGCAACAGATGTTCTTGAAACAAAATGTTACTTAAATTGGAACTCAGTATTATTAGACTATCTATAATGCTTTAATATATATACTATTCTTGATTAATTAATATTAGCATATTATCAATGAAATTGGAAATATTTATGGAAGGCCAAAAATGTAACCCTCATTATTACTACACAAATTAAAAATCTGATGAATATTAGTTTTAACTCTAGAAAACTGTATGTGTAAATTTCATGTGCAGTCTTACTTTATTGGTTCTTTTCGAGGCATCACATAGTTGCCTGCATGCCAAGTGGTTTGATTTTTTTCATATTTGGTTCATTTTTCTCGCTTCATGAGCTAGAGCTCACACGTGAATTTGTCTCTAGTTATATGCAAAATTTTGCTCATGTAAATTTTTCATGGCACTAGTAATACATGATTTTTTAAATATGTAATATTAAGGTAATCGTAGTGATAGCGTCTGTATTTTTAAATTTGTCAAGGGCATATATAATAGTTTCGATTTGTATTTCATGATATGTTGGAAAAACGGCCAAACGATGCAAGTACTTAAAGGATGAAGGAATTCAAGAATTGATTTTGGGATCTAATGATAGTGAAAGTGGTGATAATGTTGAATTTGATGAAGATAGTGATGACAGTGATGCTGATCTAGATTATATTCCTGATGTTAAAATAGAGATTGATTCTGATTTAGTGATTCATTCCCCCAAACTAGAAATTGAGTGCAGTAGTGAAATGGACAAAAGTTGATTTACTTGTTCAAAAAAAAAAAAGAAAGAAAGAAAGAAAGACTTCAAATATTCAAGATACAAATATGAACAAGGACATATTATATTTTTAGATGCTGACTTAGTAAAACAGATAATGGTTGAGTACTATACAAAAATTAATGACTACACTAAACAGAAAACTAGTGTTAAAAATAGTGTTCATATTAGACCAGGTCCAGTTTCTGGGGCTCGATTTGCTAAAGGACCAATTGATTTTTTTAAATTTGTTTATTTCTGATGTAGTAAGAAAAGAAATACTTATTCACACAAATGCAGAAATAAACTGAAAGAAGATTGGTTATGCAATTGTTATGGATGATTCCCTAAATGATTTAAATTGCAATTTACTGAATGCCTTGTTCAGAATAATAATACTAACTTCAGTTTTATAAAATAACCATTTGTAAACAAAAGTAATGTTCAATGTAATTTTTTCTGGTGGAAGGTATATAGCAACATCCTACCGCAAATGTGAAAAAACTGTATATGGAAAGCACCAGAAGTCATGTCAATTTTCTGTATTGATATATAATTGTTTTGGTAACTAATTATTATGTAAATTTATTTTTCAATTATGTTTATTATATTTAATTTTAAAGGCAAACAAATTTCATTACATTTAAAAAACAACATTAATGTAATATAAGCAAATAAAATGAATTTTACGCGAGCATCTAAATTTTACGCATGTCTAGTGATAAAAACATATTTAAACACATTGGTGTTCTAGGGTTAATATGCATCATGTTTCATAAAAATGTAAGATTAAAAATTTTAATACTATGAAACGAATAGTTTTTGCTAAGAGTTATGAAATATATTCAAAAGAAATAATTCTCTTTACACTATTTTTAATCCATCGTTAAACTTTATTTTATTTGAAATTAATATTAATCTGAAATTTCTAGAGGAGTTTGGAGTTTGTATGTATGTGTTATATTAATTTTATTTTGAGAAACATTTTTAAAATTAAGTTTTAGTTTGGTATTTTCTTAAATTCAAATTAAAAAATTTAATATTTCTGTCACATTTTTATGTAAAAGGTCATTTTATGGCATTATGAATTTTTTTTTTTTTTTTTTTTTGGTTTTACAGAGTTCTGTATGGCTATTTTTGAGGGTTTTTGTGAATGTAAAATATTTATCAATTGTATTTATTCTGCTTTCCCCAATTGTTCACATTCAATAATTTTTGTGCAAAACTTAGATTTGTTACTTAGAACTAAAATGTATTCATAATATAATGCAGACTTATTGATTTAATATATTTATTTGAAAATGTGTTATTTTATTGTTTAGATCATTTTTAGTTAAAGAATGCTTAATTAAATAAGATTAAAGAATAAATTTATATAATATTTTGCATGTAACTTATAAGAAGCTAGCTAAATTATCCTTATTTCCTAGACTCATCTGAAAAAAAGGATAAAAAAATTTAATGATCAGAAAATTCTAAAATTGATTTATTGATGTTTTGTAAAAAAATCACTGTAAAGTTTAAAAAATAATAATAATTTTGATTGCAACATTGCAGGCAATCACTTGTAGATACACAATTTTTGTTTTACATCTAGTTTACAGATGTACAGATTTTTAGGAATACTGACAGGTGACTAAAGGTGTCTTTGGGCATCATTAGTTGTCATGGCCAAGTTAATCAAATTGGGAACTATAGTTGTTGGAAACTGAATGGCATTCCTTTAGTGACTATTGAATGAAATTCATGGAATTTGAAGATGCCTTCTCCTTTGACAGAATCATTATTTCAATGATGTAATTGTGTAATTTCTGCATGCAGTGTCTAGTGCATTGCAGAATCTTGTCATGTCTCAATTTCTTAAGAGCATTATAGCTGTTCAGACTTTGAGAGTCAAGTTGTATAGTGGCATACATCAGTGTCAGAATTGCTCCTATACAAATCCACTCATGGTTTCAGTGACTTTGTTGAATGTTTGGAAAACTTTTTTTTTAAAAATTGTGTGAAGTTCTTGAACATTCAAAGCTCACAAGTTCTTGAACTAATTTCAATAATTGGCTAAAATCAGCTTGGGAATAATGTAATTGAGTCCAATGTCTGTGTTTACAAGAATTATTCAATTGCCAAGTTGAAGCAACTGATGTAAAAATGACTGCAATGTTGGGCAGTTTTGCAGTCTGAATATGGGTGGTTAATTATAATTTTTTAACTTTGTGGCAGAATGTTGATGATTTGAAGTAAGTATTGAGTTCATCAACTGGAGTTGAATGCATAACAATTGGCAAAGTATGATGAAAGTCTCTGACCATTGCTACTGCTTTTCTATGAAAGACTATATTTCAACTTGTTTAAAACAATGAAATTACTCTAAAAACTCGTTAAAATGCTCTATGGCTCATTCCAAAAAGTACCTTAACAATATTTGGAATGATAAGATCAACAGTTTAGATTTTACAAAGGATAGACAAATAGCCTTTCAAATGTATGTTTTGCAGTATATAGGTTAAAACATCATTAGTGTTACACTTGATTGTGTAACAGGTTGAGATAGTACATTTTTCAGGTATCATTTTTCCAACTAACAATATAATTTTTTTTCACGTTTACATATTAAAGAACTTTATTAAAGTTTGAAAAGTATTTGTATTGAAAGAGCCATCAAATTAATTTTATTAATGTTAAACTAAATATTATGTATTTTTATTTCCTGATTATAATTTATAAATAATAAAATTTTATAATTTTTGAATGAATATTTTTTTTTTATAAGGAGTAGGATTTTGGGAAAAATATGGGAATTTGTCAATTGATTAAATTAAAATTTTAAGAATTTTGCTCTACTTTTTAGTGCTGTGATAATATTCCCTTGGTAAATTCCATGTAATAGAAAAGCCAGAGATTTTCCTATCTCTTTACTTGTCAAAAAATTTTATATTTTTGCTGCATGGTATTTGTTAAAATTAGATAATATCACATGTATCAACTGTGCCTCATATATTTTGCTGTAGAGTAAAACTAATAGTTTAAATTTTGTGTAAAATGAATCACAACTGTTATTATTGTACTAGAATGTATTCCCATATATTCCTTAAAAGAAACCTGATAACTATTTTTATAAAATATAGTAATATTTGCATCAATTAATGCATAACATTACACTTTGAAACTGTTTAAGGATATATTCAATAGTGACATGCAAAACATAATTTTTAAAAGTATACATGATCTGTTGAAAAGGATGGTTTGTTGTATGTTGAACTACATTGTATAGTTAAAATCAATGTTGCATTCCCCTCCTTCTCTTTATAGGCAGAATATCAGAACCCCCTTCTTTTTTTTAAATACTTTATTTCAATTTGCAATATTTTGCTTTTACAGAAGATTGAAAACAGATGGAGGCAGTTATACAAATGGGCCAGTGAATCCAGCATCTGCAAATGGTAAATTTCATCACCTCTTTAATTAATACATTCATTTGTAATTTATCTTGTTTTTATAAAATCAAAAGTTATTGTGAAAACAGTTTTTATACATATGTAAAATTTGTCACGAGGCAAAATTTTCAAATAGTGTTTTTTTAACAATGCATTTATTAATGTTTTCTATTTGTTTATTTAATGAGATACTTTTTGTATATAATATATAACACTATTTAGTGAAAATAGAAAATGTTCTTTAACCTCAATGGATGGGTGGTCGAATTTTCTAATTGACAGGTTCTCTCTCTTAAAGGATGAAGTTAGTTAAAAAATTTTCTTTTTATAACTTTTGGATCCACCATGTCATCTTTTTAAATCCATTCATTTGACTAAACTCTCTTGTTTTCTGGAAGGAATGGGATTGAATTCATTCATGTTTATCTTGAAAGCCCTCATTTACTTTTGTTTCAGCAGAGCTAATAACTTTGACATTTATAAGAATAACAATGTAAAATCTCTCTTTAAATTAGTTATCTGTATTTATTTCATAAGGAGCTATGCTTTGAATTTCGCCAAATATTTATCAAAATTTACAAAAATTCAAGATATAGAAATATTTGACCTTATTTTATATTTTAGTATCTGTTTTTGAATATTCTTTTGACTGGAATGAAACAGGCATTTATTTTGTTACAACAGTGTTTTACATTATGATAAGATATGAGTCTTATTCAATGTCTTGAAATATTGTAAAAATAATTTTATTGTAGAACAAACAAAATATATCATAATTTCTCCTAAAACGTTTTCTAAATGAAATTTATTTTGTTGCATATAAGTCAATGTGTGAAATTCATGAATTAAATTATAAAATAATATCAATCACACTAAAACTTCTTTAAATTGATTTTTTTTATTAATTCATAATTCATTTATGATTCATATATAATAAAAAAAGTATGAAACTTTATTATGCTAAATGAATTTTTTTTATTTTTCAAACATTTCATAAATTTAATCTGGCATTATGCTAAACATATTTTGCTCTTTTAAAATAATGAATTATTTTTATGGGTATATTGGATGATTCATAATATCTTCATGTGACATTATTTAATAATTGCATAATATAAAAATATTATATTTTACAAAAAGCCTTTATGTACTCTGTATACTTTTTAACAACAAAACACACAAAATGAAAAATTACTTTGAATGTTTTCTGCCAGTAAATTATTTCATTTATTTGAAAAATTATTTTTTTTTTTTAGGTTTAAAAAAAATAATTTTGCTTTAGAATGAAAGTAGCTCAAAATAGGAGAATCAAAGAATTGATTTATTCTTCACATTTTTGTATGTTTTCATGTAAAATAATGTTATAATTTTTTTTTTAGATTTGAAGTCCAGTTACTACAGAGAAAGTCACAGTTATCATCCTTTGCTACAGCGGAATTTAAATTCTTGCTCTGTAAGTTTGCTATGCATATTGAATCTATAGTCCTCATTATTCAGTGAATGGTTATGAATCCTTTTTTTTTTTCAGTATTTCAGCTTATAACTTCTTGTATTGTAATTCATTATGTTGGAATCAATTGTTAGAAAGTGCATTGTTGTACTTTAGTCAATAAAATCAATGTTATTTAAATATTTTTAAATTAAAAAAAAAAATGATTGAGATATTGATTACATAGAGGAATATAAAAAATTTAAAAAGAAATTTATTACAAAAAAATGTATATGATAGTTAAGCTTCTAATTAAAAAAAAAAAAGATTAGTACTGTGATTAAATATTTATTATACAAATATAATAAATTTCAAATTCAGTAAATAGCATTGTTTCACATGACAATGTTCCTTCTAGAAAAGTGTTGCTGAATGGTTGGCCCTATGGAATCTTCAGATCCCAACTAATGTCTCCTGTGTCTTTTTGTTTGTTTACATATTAACAGTTAATTGTAAGATAATTAAAATTTTTATCACCATTGGAATCAAAAATTGTTTTTGCCTAATTGAAAAAGTATTACATAAATGAACCCCTCCTCCAAGTTCCATTCACAGTTTAAAGGAATTGTGCTTTGTTCTTTTTTAAACCTAGAATGAATACTGTTTATGATGAGTAAAATAAGTATTTTAATAAATTTATGTATTTTTTTTTCAGAAAGTAACTTCATCTCCACCTATAATAAGAATTGATTTCATTAAACCTCCAAAGCATCAAGTTACACGTGGTAAGACTGAAAATATTTTTAATTAATACAATAGTATAAAGTATATTATGTACTGTAATATTTGAATCGTATCTGATTGCATTTTATTTTCCATTTTAGGTTGAAACAGTGTATGAAAGAGAAACAACAAATATATTTTTTCAATTGCACAATCTTTGTTTATATTCTTAAATTGAAAAAAAGAAAGGAAACCTCACTTTTTTTGCACTCTATTGTTTAATAGAGATGCCTCTTTATATATAGGAGAGGAAAAAAAAATCATTGTAAAATGTAATGCATTTCCCATGTGCAGTTCATCTACTTGGGCATCAATGTTGCAATATTCATCCTTTGGGACGTGATTTCAGGTTTAATTAATTTTGAGATTATTTAATATTCAATTTTAAAGTGAAACAATTCTTTTTATGTTTACTTGTTTTCAAGTAAAAATAGGCAGCTTTAAATTATTTACATTAAAGCTGTTGTCATTTTCTAATACTGGTTGGTATCTGTTGAAATAACAGAAAAATTCATAAATGAAATTTTTGTCACATTAATTACAGAAATATATACCATAATTAAAATGCAATTATAATGAGTATATATAAAGATAATGATTAATTTTTATGTGTATGTTAAAAATTTTAACAAATTTACTTCAATTAGACATTAAAAATAGGATTAACTATTCTTTTAATTTTAACTGAATGTAGCTAAGTTTAAAATATTTTCAGTGAATAAATCAATGATTTTGAATTTTTTTTCCAGTCATTTTCCTGTGGTTTGACAATAAATGAAACATCATATTTTATGTAAAAAACATTTCTAAAATTGAGTCTGTTTTTTACACATATGCATCATGCTATATGATTATAATTATTTAAAATACATTCTTCTGGGTTGTATTAATGTTTGCTATTTTAAATTGAAATGTGACCATAATCTGAATTTCTGAACCTGTAATATTTGATTTTTTTAGTATGAAAATTCAGTCTTGTGTAAATTTATAGCAATCTGTGTAAGTGGAATTGACATAAATGTGTAAGTTTTTAGAAAATGTAATCATCGAAGACCCTTATATAATCCTGTCTTCTAAAAATAAGTGTGATATTGAACTAAATTTAAATTGTATTCTAGTTGTGTGAGAAGTAGTATTATTTTAATTGCTCAAATTTGGAATAATTTTTATTGCTTGAATTATTATCATAAAACCTGACTACTGATAGTTTAAAAAGGTTGCAATTATCTCATTTGTGGGCTTCATATGACTTCAATGAGAAATATTGCTTGTCTTCCCCTTCTCATTATTTGAAAGCACAAAATGCATTATAAAAATATACTGAACAGAAAGTTATGTCTTCCCAAAAATTCATACTAATAAGTTAACTGTCGTATGATTATAAAGTGAACTTTTTTGTTCCATTTATATTGAATATATAATTAAACAATGTATTTCTTAATAATTTTCGCTTAAAGTTGTATTAAAATGTAAAATTTATAGTTTATAATGGACAAATATGTAAAGTAAAATTTTAGGGTCTCATTTTTTTAAATGCATTTATTATGTAAAATTATTTATTGAAGAAAATTCTTATTTATTTCTATATTTTTTCTGTTCCCTGGCTTATAAAAAGTCATTTATATTTTATTGTTTTAAACAATTTTACTTAATTATTGTTTTTGAAAGCCTTTGTATCAAATGAATAGATTCTTTAGTGTCTGTTTACTCAACATTCTGAGCTTTTATTTTGTTATGTATATACTTGCAAATGTTTCTGTTGATGTATATTTCTGTACTTTTTGTTTTGCTACTTTTATTGTTATCGATTAATCTGAATCATTTCAAAATAAAATTTGGTTATCTGAATATGTTGTGATTACTTTTGTACTAAAAGCACATTACATTTTGATTGGCAGTTGGTTTTTAAGAATTATTGCAAGAAAATTAACATATTGATTTTGTAAAAATACCCACAGATTATTCAAAATGATTCATCCAATTTCAAAATTCCATATTTTCATAAATAAACGCTACAGAATGATAAGAAATACAAGAATGCTAAGGGAAATTATAGAAATTTTTTTTACAATTGTTCAAAAATCCTTCCTTGAGTTACATGTATAATGTAACATGTATAATGTTACATGTATATCAATAAATAAATTCCTGCCAAACAGGTTGTAAAGTGTCATTGGTAATTGATTGTACAGCAGCTGAAATCCATTGTTTATGTTCACATAAATTTGTGGGCAATGGTGGTGCATATACTTTTTTATCTTTTACAAACCCCTAAAGGAAGGGAAAAGCCCCACCATAACTTATTTGCTTTTTTAAAACACATTGGTCTTTTACACTACATTTGAAGTTTTAACTTTTTTCCTCTTTTATCACAAATGTTTGATGCAGCATAGCCTACTTTGACTCTTGTGCCATAAAACCCCACAGTCACTTACTCACCCCCAAAGGAAGACATTGCATGGAGCCCTATCAGGTGAATTAGGTAGCCTAGTCCACTGCAATCAATGCAACTGTCGGGTAGCTCCGTGAAAGCTTCAAAAATAGCTTTCATGAAATAGCTTCATGAAGAACACATAAGGGTCATCTATTTTTCACATTATAAAACTTCCACAGTTTTCCTTTGTAATCATGTTTTTCTTATTCTGTGTCATTTATTTTTGAAAATATGAATTTTGAATCCTATTAATCATTTTGAAGAACTGTATTTTTAAAATTTTGCTCTGCTGAAAGAGTTTTTAAATTTAATAGCTTTAAATATTCATGCCAATAGAATAAAAGTGCTTAGCATTTTTCTGGGTGTTTTCTTTTTTACTTATATAATTTAATAATTGTATTAAATTTTTAAAGTAATTTATTTTCAGCTTACAAAAGTGTTAGGATCACTGTTCACGCTTACTTTTATTGTACATTGCAATCAAATATATTACATTATTGGTTTAATGTAAAACTCGCATTAAATATGTTTATCTTTTGTTTGATGTACTCTTCAAAATTTTTGAGACTCTTGTGAAGTCACAATTGTTGTCTTGAAACCTTCAAAATATTTTTTTTCTAAATTTGGTTTCATTTTTCCAAGTTTTGAGATGAAATGATTGTGATATTACATTAGCGTTAACATTTGACACTGCAGCCTAGTGACTTGTATAGTACACTAACCACTTTAACATTATATTAGTTACAAATGTACATATATAATATTTATAAAAATATAGTTTCTGCAATGTAATAAAATATTTATTCCTTAACTATGTACTATGAAATAAGTTTATCAATATTCAACAAAATGAAAATTGTTATTTGTCGTGATATTTTTGGATACATTCACCCATGTGCATGTAGGGTTTCCTGGTGCTTTGGGGAAAGGTTAAAGAATGATGTGAAGATTCAAAAATGATTGAATCTCTTTCAGAAAATGAAGTTGTAGCAATAAACTCATGGATCAGTTTATACAAAAGAACTAAAGTAAACAAAACAAGTATCATAGCAGCGACAGTGAATTTAAAGTGCATATTTTAAATGTTGTATTATTGGCGAGGATGAAGTGCAACGAGTTGATAATTATCATTACTTTGTATTCCTTTTGTCTAATTCTTTCAATTCCATACAAAATCTATGTTGGACAGTTATTTATTATTGAATTATTTATCAATATTAGTAATTGTAAGTATAATTTACCATTTAATTGTTAAAAAATTGTATTTTTAAATAATAGATAACAGGTAAAAATAAAGTTCTAATTCTTTTTTTTTTATAATGTATCAGTAAAGCTATTTAATTAGTTAAGCTATTTAATTTAATCCATTTAAATTCCATCTGCACAGAGAAAAAAAATATCTCCTGTGCAGATGGAATTTTTAACTAAGAAGTAATATATATTTAGGCTTGCATTTTTAAATATTTTAAGAAGTTTCAAAATTATTGGTGTTGAAGCACATTTTATTTTCACTTCACTTGATAAACCTAAGTGGCTGCGGTAGCCTAGTGGTCACGGTTTCGGACTCATGGCCGATGGTTTTCGTTCAGTCGTGGGTTCGATCCGTGGCTACCAAAGAACCTGCCGTGTAGCCGGGGCTGATGCACGTTAAATCTGCCGGGGCTCAAAGTCCTCCCGTTGGCGTGGTGTGGATGTTAGGAGAGGGGGAGGGGTGCCAGCTCAGGTGTCATCCTCGTCACTTGACCGTGGTTCAAAATTACGAGGTTCGTCGCCAATAGCCCGCGTGTTACTTCTAGTGCGACGTTAATAAAAACTAAACTTGATAAACCTAAACAAGATTTTTTAAATCTTTTTATTACAGAATTATTTGGAAGTTATGTGATTGATGAATCTCATGATACTCTCAATGATGTAAATACAGAAAGGTTAGTTGACACTGGAATTCTTAGACATGGATTAATTGCTCTAATGAGATTTCTATTGGCATTATGTGTTTTAATGAAGTTGTAATGAAGGATATAATTATTTTCTACATTGTAACTTTTTCTTTTTTTCTTCATATTGCTGTTGAATGCATATAAAGTGGATATTTTGAAATTCTTGTATATCTTACTAAATTCTGAAGGCCATAACACTATCTCAAAGCTTTTTTTTCTCCTTTGGCTTGGTTTGTAAGGCATATGTCCTTCAAAAAAAAAAAAAAAAAAAAAAATAGAAATATTAAGGTAAATTATGTGTCACTGGAAATTTCTATGTTTATTACACATTTTCCTATTTTGCATGGATTATCAAGTACGTTGATATTCCACAAATTGTAAACTTTTGATTTAAAATTAAATCTTGATATCTTTTTAAATTTACAAATGTGTGTTTTCAGTGAGGTTTTAATATATAATTTAAACTTTTTAAATCTTTTGATAAGGTAGGATTTTATTTTTTCATAACTGAAATTTTCAAATTTTATTTTCTTCAACATCAACCTGACTTCGATAATTAAAGCATATTATTTGCTGGGAGCAAAGTGAAGTGTATTAGATATCCTTTTCATTTGCGATGGAAATGTTTCATATATACTTTCATAAATACATCATACTTTCATGGTTATTATACAGGGTGCGTCAAAAAAACTCGGACAAACAATTTTTAATATAACTTTATTAAAAGTAAATAAATTAACAAAATATAATATATAATAAGAGTAGACTTTTACTAATAAGTGAATTTGATAGCTTTCAAAATGGTCTCCTTTTGCAGCGATGCAGAGCCGCAAACTCTTATTGAAATTTTCAGCCTGCAAGTCTTCTACCTATAATCTATCCTATTCTCCCCGAAGCGATTGCTTTAGAGTTTATATCGATATTCAACAATTGCCGAGGTGCATGGAGCGTCTACAGACCAAATCCTATCGTTCTGGGAGAAATTAAATTGTTGGATGCTAAAGAGCTTCTCATCAGTGAAAAGGAATATCGCCACCTCTAATTTGCGGTCAGTCTCAAGTGTTCCGCATCTTTGGAGCAGCACGAATTTTTTTCTTTAGTGAGAAGCTGAACTTTTTGAAAATTGTAAGGCTTCAAACCTAGGTCTGATTAGCCATTCGCCTCACCGATCGGTCACTTGTTTGTCACAGGCGATTTTTCTCATGGAAACCCTCGGATTTCTTTGAACTCGTTTTTTGATGGCCTTACGATTCTTGGATATTTTCTCCGTACGTTCTTATCCATTTCCTGGATATTGACTATCATTGCCAAGCTCTGTGAAACAGCAGATTGCATTAGACACTATTTGCGTGGCCTTGGCAATAAAGACTTGACAATGTAGCCATTACAGATTTCCGTTTTTCATTAGTAGCCTTAGCTAATCCATCTTCACTTTAAGCAAAACAGCGATTAATTCCCCCCTCCCCGATTTCTCTGCTATTGTACACGTAAGAAAATATTTAAAATACAAAAAAAAAAAAAAAAAAAAAAACCCGCAAAATTTACCGACAATTACTCACTCATCACCGAATTCGAAACTGTCCAGTGGATTGAAATGTTTTGACAATGGCAGTGCTTCTACCTTCCTAAAGGCAAGCGGTAGCCTGGCAACAATAGCGATCATTGTTTATTTTGTTCGGTCTAACCAAAAAAAAGCTAAAAATTTAGGGTCCCATATAATTTATTTCCAAATTTTAATTCCAAAAAGCAAAAAAAAAAAAAAAAAAAAAAAAATTGTGTTAAAAGAATCCTCCAGGAGCTTGCCTTTTTTAAGCAAGTACGGGTATCATGATTCTGAGGTAGCCTGATGATATTTTTCTTCGCCGTTAGGTTTACACGGGCAGTGGAGGATCTTTATTTTTTTTAGAGGCCCTAAGGTTAACTGAACTTTTTGGGGTTTCAGTCCCAAGAGAGGGCCGCGGTTGCCTAGTTGTCAAGGTCGTGGACTCGTGACCGACGCTTTTCGTTCAGTTGTTGGTTCGAGTCTTGGCCTCTAAAGACCCGCCGTGTAGCCGGGGCTGATGCATGTTAAATCTGTCGGAGCCAAAAGTCTTCCCGTTGGCGTGGTGTGGATGTTAGGAGAGGGGGGTGCCAGCTCAGGTGTCGTCCTCGTCACTTGACCGTGGTTCAAAATTACGAGGTCCGTCGCCAATAGCCCTCGTGTTGCTTCTAGTGCGATGTTAATAAAAAAACTAATTCAGTCTCAAGAGAAACTATCAAAATTTCTAAAATAGCTTTACTTTTTGGATATTACCGTTACAAAAGAACAAATAAAACGATGGATGTAGAAGTAAAATTATACTAAAACATAAAAAGCAAAATTCAGATAGAGACCTTTTTAGTAATAGATATTTCTATGCATAATAATAATAATATTTTTTTTAAAAAAAAACCTACTGCACTTTTCAGAAACATATTCGCGATTTGCTTCATCGTGCTAAATGAGCCTCGTTATATTTTCAATTGATAGAATAGAAAGGTTATTTTTAACTTCTTATTCGACATTGTTTACCTGTACTTATTTTTGACATATGCCATTTTTAAAGAAGATCGTTTTGCTCCACAATTCGTTAGGTATTGTTAAATGAATGTTAAAAATCTGTTCAGTTTTGAAAATATGTCAATGAGATATTTTTCAAAAATTAGTTTAAACATTTCAGAAGCAGTAATCGAATCGTCCCCTCCCATACTATGTCTAAATAATACTTGAATTGATTGCATTCATTAAGTAGTTTTTCGCCTATATAATTTTTATACAATGACATAACTCACGTTAATGATTCATATTCAATAATTGAATCTTTTTTACTTAAGTTCATAAAACATTTGAATTTATCTTTCATATTCTTATAAATAACACTTTTTTCAAGTTCCAACTCCCAATTTAGCTAATAGAACTTTAAATATCTTTATACGAAATTTATTCCTTGCTGTAAAAATATCTCTTCTTTTTTCACTATTCAAATATATTTTTGCTCTCACTCTTTTATGGGCATCACTAAAACTTTTTTTCAGTTTCTGTACTCATTTGAGTTTCCTTGTTCTCAAAATTCTTTAATTTTTGCTTGGAGAGAGAGAGAATCTTCACTTAAAGATTTAATAAATAATTCCAGTGAAGGGAGAATATATAGTGTCGTCGCATATATTTAAATCTGGAGTTTGTAATATTTTATTAACTTTATTAAATCTCTCCAAGATTATTTTCCATTTTACAGCTGAAACTGCTGTCTCCCGCTTTGTGTCCTCTTATATAAACATTATGTCTAATTTACATTCTGCATTTTCAGAGCTTTCATCAAATATATACTTAAGAGTATGGAGTATTTTTTAATAGCCAACTTGAACCATGTGAACTGATTCGTAATGAGAAGACCATCTGGTGGTTGGTGCTTACACTTTTTAGTGAAAATGTAAGTGATACTCTTTCACTCAATATTTTCAAACGGTGTGGGGATGCAGAGAAAAAAGTGTAAATATGTTGAATCGTTATGAAATATTCCGTTACTTCTATTACAACGGTTACTGCCTCCACTCCAAACAAATTTAAAGAATGCAAAATCTGCTAGTACATTAATTCTTTTTATTTGTGCTTGCAAGCCTGTGTATTGTCCTCTTGTATTAGACGCGTTATCGTATGATTTCAGTTTCCCACAGATGTTTTCAATTGGAAGTCATGCATCATTTAAAAACTGAAATAATTTGTAAATAGTGTCTCGCTGGACTTGCGGCCAGCGGTTTTCGTCAAATCAATTAAATTCTTCTATACACTATTTAGCATTATTTGTAATGTTGTTATTTTTTTTTATCTTCGAAAGTATATCAAACATTCTGTTAAAAAAACAAAAGTCAGGATAGGTGATATTTTAAAGTTTCAAGAGCAGGGGAGAGAATTATTGTATTTAGAACAATGGAAAAGGAATTAAAAACTTTATAAATATGCTTTTTATTTTCGTTTGAAAAAGTGTAATATTGATTTAATGATGAACAGTTGTATATCTTCGTATTTGTTATCTGAAATTTTCGTAATATAGCATTTCAATTTAAGAAAAACATTCTGAATTTCGACACACCAAGTGCTTGAATCTATGTATTTCAATTAATAATCTCAGTAAATTGTGATTTGGAGTATTGGGGTAGGACCTGTGGATGTGATACATAGTTCTGATGAGTTACTCTTCTTAACACATCGTAAATTATGATGTAATTGTCTTATGTGATATGTTGAGTTAAATTGTTGTGAGAGTTATTCAGTTAAGCATAACATTGAATCATGAAAGAGACAAAATAATCAGAGAAACTATTGTTAACATTGTTGTACTTTATTTAATAACATCATTCACACACATCATCATTATAATTCAACTTCCAACACATTCAGGTCAAGTATCAGTATGATAGTTTACATTAAGTAGATTATTCACATCTTTCGAATGTGGATCATTCTTATGTGTAAATAAGGAAAGGCAAATGTTCTTATACTGACTTTAAGTAATTAAAGTTTGAATATTTCAGTCATATTTAAAAGGGTTTTTATAAATTTATTCTACTTCAAAAATAATTTTTAATATAGTAAATTTTATTATTGTGTTTTAGAATTACAAGATCGTTTTTGGAAAAATAAGTGAAAACAAAATTAAGAAATATATGAATATACACACACAATTTAAATCATAGATTGCAATTCAAATGAAAACAATGGAGTACATTTTTGTGCTTATATATATATATATATATATATATATATATATATATATATATATCATATACAAAGAAAGGAAGATACTTAATAAATTTCAAAATAACAAAATATGTTTTACTCGTGTTTTAAAATTGTGTTAAAGTTAGGACACATATTCATGTAAGAAACTTCTCCGTGTGGGATATTTTGTTTATGTATAAGAGCTTTTTATTGCACTGAATCGTCAGAAATGCGGTGTCAAGCTATATAAATAGAGTCAAATGAAATACATTGATTCAACGAATTTGAACAAAATATGTTTATTTATAGATACTTTTTCAAAAAAAAAAAAAAAAAGTTTAATTGCAAATGTTAATTCTCTACATTACTTTTTTTAATTATATTTGATATTGATAGATAAATAAAATTTTAAATTAAGAAGACAAATTTTTAGACGTAAACCGACATTATTTAGTTAAAAATAGTTATTTATTGTAGCATAAATGATGAAACTGTTTAGAGCTTTATGTGAAATTTTAAGTGACTTTCACTCCTAACTAAAATAAAAATTGAAATTAGCGCGTGTTGTTTTCCCAATTCTATTATTTTAACGTCAGTTCTCTTTCATTTGAATCCATCTTTTTTCGCTAGTCAACTTTGTTAAAAATTTTTTGGCAATTCTAATAGTTTCCGACATTTAAATGTCTTAAAAATTTAATTATTGATTTAAATTAACAACTTCTGTAAAGAACATTTTAGAATGGAATATTTATTATAACCCAAACATATGTTGAATATTGTAGATCCCTTATTTAGACTTATTTTGCTAACGATCTTTTATAAAATGCATTATTTGTAATGCAAACTAACAATTCAAACATTTTTCATATAACTGAATTTTGAATATTGTTCGCACTTAAAATGTAACTTCTATCAGGATTTTATTTAATATATTGACATCAATGGTGGAAACTAAACGATAATTGTTTTTTTTTTTTTTTAAAAAATTTTGAACATTTTTTGTTGCCTATTTTTCGACAAAACCAAAATGTTCATTCTGTAACGCAGAAACTTCTCATTGTATTGAATCAATTCAAGTAAGATCACGATGTGTTTGAGAACGTGACTCACTAAACTGTCACATTTTACTAATATTTTTATTAATCAAAATTATGTGAAGCTGCAGTTACATTTTTTAAAAAAAGGCGAACCATATTTTAAATTCACTTACACGTCGCGGAAAATAGCATTCATAAAAGCTCATGATGAATTTGGATATTTATTGTTCAAAGATCATATATAATATAATAAACTTTAAATATCAAATATTTTAATGAAAAAAAAAACCTATTTTTTTTAGCAATTACCAATTTATATAAAATGTAAAGCAGTCTCATAAATTTAGTTTATTTTTTGAGATTATACACTGTCATTTATTTTGAAATCTATTTTCAACACATTGAAAAAATATTATATATACACATATACTGCTTCACGTTTTATGGTCTGAAACTTTTTAAAAGAAACATTTATTCTTTTCATTAATGGAGAAAGTTAGATTCGCAAGTTTTTCTTGAGATCAAATTTTACATTAGGCAGCTCTAATAAACTGAATTTAAAACGTTGGATTTTGTTGATTGATTTAAAAAAAAAAATATTTTCTTTTCTATTTTCATGTGTAATTTTCGTCAGAATAATTTTGATAATAGTGCATGATAATATTCATATTTGTCAGGAATCTCACCATCTTTTTATTATATTTATTGCTGTAAGATATAAATTCTCGGTGCGCTTACGTCATAAGAAAAAATACAAACCGTAAACACAATTTCCCGTTAACTGGCAAACGATATGTTGGTATTCTTCGAAAACTCTTGATAACTTAAACCCATGTCTTATTACTTATTATTATTTTTTTTAAATCTATTTCATACGGAAATTTTTCCGAGATGAAAAATAATAATTAGAATATTGTGCCTCGGGCACAAATTACTAAGTGCATAATTTTCTAAAATTGCAATTTTTACTTCGTCAAATTAATATAATTTCAAATTCAATTGATTGTTATTTTTTCCTAAACATTCACACGCCTAAATTTCTACCAAAACATGTAATTGGACGTTTAGTAAAGATTGGCAGAAAATATATCGTCTACAATCTGCTTTTTTTTTAAAGACGCTACTTATTAACAAATTTGACAACTGATGTATTAGGAGACCGTAATTTGAATTTTCCTAAAGAAAAAAAAAAACGAATTAAATTAGTAACTTTTGAAATAAAAATACAAATTTAAAATTATGAAATCTCAAAAAATAAAACGTTTCTGCTAATCTCTGCTAACTGTCTCATTTTTAAGTTAGTTCTAAATCTACTATACCCCCGCGATAAAATGTGAGAATTCTTCCTTTTGTTGTTGTTTTTTTTTTAAATATCATAAAAATTCGAAATGTTATATTTATGTCTAACCAGGAGTTTCTATACAACAATTTAACTAATATTTTACACACGATTGCCCTATTGGTTATAATAAATATTTTCCCCCTTTCCTTTGAAACACTTTACGGTTTTGTTTTTTTTCTTTTGGAATCTTTCACAATAAACCAAGTTTTTCCTGCTAAGAATAGCAAGTTAACATCTTGTCCAGAGTAGTATACAAGTTTTGATGAAGTAGTATAACTACTAATTTATTTAATACACCATGCGAGATGAAAAGCCTCATGCTGGCGAATGTCCATATGATCATATTTACAAATGAATTTATTACATTGTTTCAAGAGTGTTGCTTGAAAATTGCCCGTAGCAACATACTTTTTTTTCAGTTAGTTAAAGGCTCTTATGTGAAATGCTAAGTCTACCCTTTGATAGTTATTAATAATATAGCCACTGTAGTAGTATCCTGAAATTAAAAGGCGTGCAGTGTCATCTTTGAGTATGTAAGAGTTATTTAAATAATTATTATTTTCTAAAAATAAAGGGAAAATTACTTTATTGATGAGAAACCATCCATAAATTACTTAATATTGATTTTTGACATATTTAGGTTTGCAGACTCTGAATTATTAAATCAAAGCTGTGCAAAAAAATAAAGTACCGATCACTAAAAATTAGTGCATCAATTTAACGTATGTCTTTTTTTAACGGTAGATACACGTGATTATAACGTTTACTTATAATATTTCATCCACATAATATTGAAGTTTTCAAGAGGAAAATTATAACTTATAGATACTGTGATTGAGACATGAAAACTTTCCTTAAAGAAAAAAAAATTTTTTTTTTGATGTGGAACTTCATTTTGAAACAACCATCGCAATTCATTTGAATAACTCTCTTTATTTCAGAAGAAAAACTTACTTTTTGTTTTATCACTGATAATATATTTTTTTTCTGCAACTGTATGAAAACAATTGCTTACGAAAAGGCACAGTAAGACTAAATGTATACTTTTACTTAGAATGCACGTGATTATGCAACTAGTTAATTATATCATCCGAGATATTTTACTTTTTTTCTTAACACTTTGTATTTGAAAGACTCTACTATGAAAAAAGCTAAAGACATATTATTGCTTTAGAAATTGGAAGGCTCCACTACGGAGACATGTCGCTTATCTCTTATATTATAGAGATAAATGAATCCTTTTTACTGTGTGAAATAATTACACACGTAATTTTACGGCCTCCGAGTTAAAACTCCAATGATTATAATACTGACCTCAAAAACTCTCTTTTAAGAGTTGAAAGTTTGTGCAATTAATGCTTACATATTATTAAGAGTATGAAACTCCCTTAAATCATTTGCAGTTTGTAAAGTGGTTGGTTGTCTGTAGTAATAAGGTTTCTGAATGACAAGGTAAAAACTGAATCAATGCAGAGCGTTTGAAAAGAAAAGCGACTTGAACAAACACTGCACATTTTACATCCTGGAATTTTTTTAAAAAAAATCAACAAGTGTGTTCTTACAGACAACAGTCAGAAAGGATTATAAATTCAATTTTCATGTTTCTTTTTCTAACTTTCATCCTCGTTCACACATTTTTTTTGCTTTATTATTATGCATATTGTAATGATTTAACTACACCGACTCAATCCGTTAAAATTTGCGTGAGTTAAAACTTGGATCATTTCTGATAATGTTTGATTTGATTAGAGCCAATATAAATTAGTTTTACGCTTTTTCATATATATGACACTATTTGTATAAATATAATTAAATTTATGAAAATGCATTCAACAGCTACCTGTATGTTAGCATACGTTTTTTCATGTAATCGAATTTTATTTGAAAATAAATATTTTAACTCTGATTTTTTTTCACTGTATAATCTCTTTACCCATTCCTTTTTTTTTTCACGTTTGTGCAACCTATCTAAAAGATAAAAATTTCTGTTCTTACGTCAATAAGTAGCTAGAATAAAGTTACATGATTGACAAGAAATTGAGGTTTGATTCCAACGAATTGCAAAATTACATTAAACATGATGTTTTCTATTCTTCTAAGATTTTAGTAATAAATGGGATATTTTTTAATAAAAAGTTTTGATTAATTTATGCATGGTATCTCATATCATATCTATTACTGCGAATGTGGATATTTACTTATAACAACAGGATGGTTGTGCTAAAAATATACGTTATCTCTCTGATTATTGAGTAGAAAGATATAATTAAATCTTTATTGTCCTGGTCTTTTAAGCTAGCTTTTATGGAACCTGTCACATTCTCTTAAGCGTTATGTAGAAAAATTATTGCAACATGTCAGAAAGGCGTGGCTGCGTTTATTATTTGCTGTATTTAGTAACTCCACTTCTCACGCATACTTTCATTGATTTTTTGAGAGTTTTTTACTGATTTCATTCCATTTATCATTTAAAAACACATTCTCATAACATTGATTCTCTCATTGTCAGTCGGCAACAGCGTGTTATTCATAGTGCACTTTGAAGTTTAACCTGAGAAAATGCAGTAATTTAAGGCAATATTATATTAATTAATGGTTAATAAATACGTAAAATTGAATACCAGTGTTCTTAAATTTTTACACAATTTAATATTTCATGCAGTCTTTTCGTTTGTTGAAAATTTTCAATATGTATGAAGTGCTAATAAAATTAAAATTTAATTCGAAAATTGTTGTTTTCAATTTTTCCGAAATTTAAATGACAAGATTATATTAAGATTATTTTCTTAACTTATTTTAGAATGATTTCCATTCAGTTTTGTGGAAAATGTTCCATTCAATTTTTAAAAAAAATTCGAGAATATTTTTTTAACGAAACGTAAATGATAAAATATTTTTTTGCAAAAGTTAACTAATTTTCCATTTTAGAATTTCGCAAATACATTCTTATTTGCTGATTTCTTAAAAACTTCGTTGTAACATGTGTACATTAAAATTACAGCACAGCTCTTTAATGGTAGTTTCTTGTAGAAAACTACAAATACAGTGACGTCGAACACAAATGGAGAGGCGTCATTTTTGCATATCATATCTGTAGTAAGGCAACATATACTTTTGAACACGAAGGAGGTTGGGCTCAAGGTTGACAAAGCACAACAGATAATTCAAGCAACATTCTATAATCTAACTGCGTTAACATTAAAAAACTTTGGGAATAACTTAACGACACGTAATTATCTATACTAGCAATCCTAATGAATTATCACAATATTTGGAACGTAACGAACACTTGTGGTAACAAAGAACTGCGGTTAAGGATTTCAAAACAACTTGGAACAGCGAACAATAACTGGAAATTGTACAAGCAAGATATTTTTACTTATCTTATATAAATCAGTCAATTGTTTCTTTTTCATAAAGTTGAAAATATTTGATGAACACCATCTACACCTTTATTTCAGCCATTTCATTAAGTTTACTAAAATGTTTTACTGAGAGACTTGTTGAAAAAAAAATAGAACAGATATAAAATCGAAGGCATGAACTGTTTCACAGTTCCATAATTAATTTTATCTTTTAAATGAAGTGTAATTTTAAGTTACCATAACTTCGAATCGATTAAAATTGACTGAAGATAGATATTTTTCAGTAACTTGATGAAATGGTTTTAGAACAAAGGTTTGACTTGAAATACAAGTGTTCTGCTGATATCGTAGGAGAATATATAATGTCTCCGTATACGTAAGAATACGATATGTACGTGTTAAGATACGCATTACCTGCATAAATACACAGTTTCCCCAGATTAGCGCATTGACTGATATTTTTGAAAAAGATATCCAAGTCTCTTAAACTAAATTTACGTTCTTGAATTTTATATTTCCTCCATTCTTGAAATTTGTAGCAATGTTGAAGGAAAATAGGTAATAGGGACCAATACATTACGCATTCAGATCTTCGCTCCGTCAATAATTTAGTTCTTGATGTTTCGGGTAGGCCATGTTAACCCATGAAAGTGCAAGAAACCAGAGGCTTTTAAATTAATTTCATTGCAGTAGCTTTTTTTTTTTTTACCATCTCAAAGTTGCCTGAAGAAGTAGGCGATCATTAAACTTTAGCTTTATTTCTCTTTGTATTCGACAGAAATGTCAGTGCGTTAATCTGAAGATCCTTTGCATTCCCGTACACATCCACTCTCTTACGTATACAAAACTCACAAAATGGCTAAACCAGAAATTTCTTCACACCCTACCCGCAATCGCATCACCGAAGCTGCGCAAGCACCGCCTATACCACGATGGAATATATTTTTCCAGTGTTTATTATATACTTGATGTGTTTCTGTTCTATGTCGTGAACCTTCATGGAACAACGTCACGTCTCGAAAGAGGAAACAAAGGAAATCTGCGTATGTCTTCTTTATCAATCGTTGTTCTTGGCGGGTCGTTATCAGAGCTTGTCCTTGGAAGGGTTCTTGAGATCGTAGCTCATGCGTCGGCCGTTGAGCAGCGGCCTTGAATCTTCGGGTGCCGCCCTCCTGTGCGAGGTGGTGACCATCTTAGCTTCTCTCTCAAAGATGTCTGCCGTGGCGTCCTGGTCCGATTTGCAGCGCGACATAGCGATGGCTGCGGCCGTGCTGCCCGCGTTCATGGAGACGGCCATATCATCGCTAGTCATCTGGTGTCGAGAGGGGGTCGGGGACATGCTCTCCGAACCACAAGAGGAACTCTCGCTGAGCTCGGCCGTCGGGCGGCGACTGATCCTGGGGGAGTGGTTCGGACGGCGACCCAGGATCTGCGCTTGAATGTGCTCACAGATGCGCTTAAATCGGCGGATGGGCCCTAAAAACATGAACATCATAAGCATTCGATCCCTAATAAACATGCACAGAAACCAGTAAATTAAACCATTAAATTATTTAAGTAGAACAGATCAAACGGATATAACTTATCAGTTTTATATATGCTATTAGGGAAGAATTATGTTCTAAATATGATGATTATTTCACATTTTTTTTGAAATGTTATGATACATATGCTTTATATTTAGTGTGTAGCTAAGTATCTTTCCAGTTCTTAAAAATCTTATATTAGAAATGAGGGGGACTTATTTTGAGCTCTTAAAAACGTAATTGTTGGATAACTTTACAATAATTTTTAAGTCTTATTAATATTTTCAGAAATAACTAGGGATAATGTGTTTTGTTAAGAGACAATTCAGTCATAAATTAAAATAATTACATTCCTTACATATTTTTTCTTTTGGTTTTTTTCCTTTCCTTTCCTTTCTTTCTTTCTTTTTTTTTTTTTTTTTTTTTTCGTAGAAATATGTAAAACTTTATAGCTCTTCGAAAGTAATTACTATGATCTCGAAGCAATCCCGGAACAGATTTTATTTTACTAAACTTTTCTGTAATCGATCTGTAAAAGTACTTGCAAAATATTTTCATCATCATTATTAACTTTAGATTTTTACTGTGATGTTTTGCGTCTGTAAAAAATTTCCTGCAACAATAATTCCTAAGTGCATGGTTCTCATCACAAGTCACAAGAATTTTTGCTTTGATAGATGGGTGTTTATCAACAGTTAAAATAACTTCATCGAAATAAATATGAGATTCAGTTAAAAACATTATAATTACATGTTCTTGAATAGACAATTATTTTCACGTCATGGATTTCATACATATATATAGTATATTATATTTCTTCTGTTTTCTAAAACGATCAAAAGCTCTTATGAAAACTTCCTAGAGAACTTATAATATCACTAATATATTATCTATAAATTTTATATTGTACAATACTTCCTCTATAAAATAAGGCACTTCAAATCCACCCCCCCCTGTCTGATCTGTTTTTACAGGTAGCCAAGCCTTGCAAACGCTATGCCTTTTAATTCATCGAAATAATGTAGGCTATCATTACAAACCAATATTTTTTGTAGTTTTAGATAGTTCATGAGTTTGTCACTTTTCTTACGAGCTCCGTATTAAATTTCTTACTATAATAAATAAATTATGCAGTTTAAATGCATTATTATTAGTAATTTTCCGGTAATTCGGTGGTGCTTTAGTCCGATATCTGACGGTTTATTGAGAGAGTATTGTTTCATCAAGAAGTAATTGAGTTGCATAGAAGCAAAGTGGTGTAACCCTCGACAGCATATATATATATATATATATATATATATATATATATATATATATGTGTGTGTGTGTGTGTGTGTATGATTCATAAAGTTGGATGCAGTGAAAATCTTATGTTAAATTAGGAAGCCAACTATTGAGGAGAAACACGACAACTTCTATGAGATAGTGCCAAAGTGGTGTAAGCCACATGGACTACTGATGAAGCTTTGTGGTACGAGCATAATGGCTCGACTTAAGTACCAAGTGCTTCAGAGACAGTGAAAGTGATAGGAACTCATACCTTTCCACTCAGGTTTCAAGGAAAAGAAACCAATTCAAATCTTTTCCAAAGCACAATCAAGAGCTCAAAAAAAAAAAAAAAAAAAAAAATGTAGAAAGAGAGTGTGTGTGTGTGTGTGATATCCCTGAGTGAAGAAAAGGAAAAAGCTTAAAATTACTTTCTTTCTTTCTCTCTCCCTCTTTGTAAGTAGCGGAAGCTGAAATTTTTTTGCTTCAGTAAACACGTCCATTTATAACATTATCGACAAAACATTTCTCTGGAATATTCTCGTACTTTTTTTCAAACAAATCAATATAATAAGATTACACTATTCTTGCACATACATTTTATTTACTTTTTTTCAAATTAAACTGGAGTATTCATATGAAATATACTTATTCACTTACAAAAATTAATTTCTTTCGTGCAAAAATAACTTAATCCACATTTTGATATTTCTTACAAACATTGAACAATGGCGCTTACTATACATAAAGCACGACTTCCAGCTCAAGAAACTTCTGCAACAACTGTGCGTATGTTGTAAAATTCAGATTTAGAAAAGCCAGAAATATTGACTTTCAATTATCTAGAAACTATCTTATGGGTTACACCCCCTAAGCAGTACAATCAAAGCACAAAGAATATGAAACAACTCTTAGGTTACCTGAAATGCAGAAAGAAAAAAAAATTACCGGATATGAGTGTAAAAGAAATACAGTATACGGCGGGCTTGTCAGTGCTGCTCCTTCTATCGACAGCACTGAGGGGTCCGTCGTGCGTTCCCGCACTGACTAGCGCTATGTCCACATGGAAACGGACGTTCCTCTGGAACATGGTGGGACCCCCGGCGCGCTTGTATTCCACTCGGAAAGACATCGGAGAAATGACACTATGGCACAGGTCCGCTATCTGCGAAAAGGAATCACTATCAGGATTTGTTCTGTATACTTTCCATCGATATAGGTATAAATATGAAATATAATATTTGTGGGTTGATTGTTTATTAACGTCCCATTGGGTTTTAAAAGCAATATTTAAGTAATTACAATCATCTAAATACTTCGTTTCACATATCAGGTTGATTGAATGACTGTTTATAAACGAGAGTTTATATGAGAGTTTCTGGGGTGAGACCTCGTCATTTTGAATCATGGTCAAGTGACGACATCTGAAGGGGTACCTCACTCTCCAAACCTCCACATCAAACCATTTGAGAACGGACCCTCGACAAATTAAACGTGCGTCACGTGTGTCGAGTCGCTACTTGATGGTGTGAATGAATGATTGATATTGAGAGCTATGGCCCAAGAGCTAAATCTGACTAAGCTGGACCAAACATTTGTTTAAAATGTGACAAAAATTTTTAAAACCACTTTAAGAATGATTGATAAACACATTGTAAAATGTCAGGAATAAAATCCTAAATACTATATAAAAAGTCAATTTTAAATAAAAATGCAAACAAGTTGCGGAAGGGTTTTCTCCTTAGGGTAGATGAATTAAAAAAATGGATTATGAATTAAATAAAATGATTATGAAACCCAGGATAATCAATTAAAATATAATGCAGGATGTATATTGGGCATGGTAAAAACAATATGGATCTACGGGATAATTCTCACAAACAATAGATATTTATGAGCTGCTCTACGACGGGTCCTTAGTGGAATTGAGACTGAAATCCTTGACTCGATTCAAATAACACCATGACCACTCGTTTAACGTTACTACTCGGCCATGAGATTTTTGTCAAAATAATGCTCGAAAATCCTCGAGCTTGATTTTTATATATGTTTGAGCCTCAAAGAGATTTTTCTATGAATTTAAAATTAATATTAAGACAGGTACAATAAGCCAAATTTTATATCTCGGTTGCTTGGAATAACTTTTTTTTAAAAATTTGCTTAGTAGGAACCCGATATGGTTTATTATTTTTATTCATCACAGAGAGAGAAATTATATTTAAAAACTGAGGAAATTTTCATTTGTTTATAAACGTTCATTACATCATCCCCTTTTTAGGGGCAGATTCAGTACAACAGTGTAACTTACTGACAGAAAGGCATGAATAAGATCAGCTTTGACTGAACTCAGCGGTCGATCTTTCACTAATATCACGTGCGTTTCGTCTCTTTCATTGGTCATAAGGCTTCCAAACCACGAACGTTTTGTTAACCTGCAAAAGATAAGCAATTAACAGCCTGCCAGCCTTAGAAAATTGTACAAAAAAGGAATGAAATACATTTGTAAGGCTTTGCACTTACTCAGGTGAAGAATCTGGGGTTAAACTCACTTCGTCCGAGGCAGAAGGAGCTGCAATACAGTTTCAGAAAAATTATATATTGTTTGACACAGAATGTATATAAATACAAAATCACTGAAATGATCGATTTTCTTTACAATTACAACTAAATAATCATATCACTTTAAAAATTACAATAAAATAATCATATTTCTTCACAGTTACAATTAAAAAAACATATTTCCTCACATTTACAATTAAGGTTTTTTTCTACCGCCCATTTTGATTTCGTGATCGTAATGTTAATCCCACTGAATTTCTACTACTTCTCTAAAATCTATACTGTTTTATCTAGATGAAAGAAAAAAAAAAGCTTATCCGAAAGAGCAATATATAATAAAGATTTCTGTAGAATTATTTTCTCCCCTTTGAAAAAATTTTAAAATATTTTTAAAAACCGGAAACCCACAAACAATTCATTAAAAGAGGGGCAAAACTTCGTTAAAAAATCAGAGGGAAAATGTAAACCCGTAGAAACCTTCAATATTTTTCGGATTCAAGTGATAAAATAGCATAGATTTGAAGACGGTTGTAGAGAATTTCCATAGGATTAACATAGGTTCACGAAATCAAAATGGCCGGTAGACAGGAGCTTTAAATAAATAAACATATTTCCTTGATATTACTGTCACATCTAAAAATTTCATTCATACCCGATGACGAAAAATACCTATAAACAATGGATACAGTCTTATTTTTCTATTAGATAACTTTTTTCCCCCTTTTCTGCTCCTGCTAGTAATGTTTAAGAAGTACTTCAGGAACAAAATGAAGTTGTACCTCACAATAAGGAACACAAACCGGCCCAGACATTTTATCTCTTAAACAGAGGTGTCCTTAATAACTGGTAAATACTTATATTGTTTTTAAAAGGAACCAGTACCAATAGAATTGACCTCTAAATAGAGATGTTCTTTACAAGAGGTACTATTGTATATTTAAAATGGAATGCATAATAAATATGTTTTAAAACGAATATTTAAGGGAATTTAAAAATATATTTAAGTGACTCACTAATTCGATACAGTGATAAAATTATTAGTTTAAAAGTAAAGTATTGTAGGTAAATGCTTTTAACAGTTTTTATTTTTCAAATTATGCAGGAAAACTTTTATTTTGTTTTATTCATATTTGTATTCAACGAACAAAACTTTTCTGAGCAATAATTTTTCATTTTAATGCATAATATTCTGTTCTCTCAATTTTTTCTCGTATTAATTCTTAAATTTCAGTGAACAAAATTTTATTTGATCATATTAATGTGTCTCACATAAATTTATTTTAAAATTGTTTCATATTTTTAGCGTTTAAAAATATAAATTAATCAAAAGAATCAACCATTTTCTAAAAAATTTTATTTACTTTTCCTTATCAATCATAAGTTATTCTTTTAATTTTTTTTTTTTTATCAAAAATTTCAATTTTAAATTTCTTATAGAATATAAAATTCTCAGACTATTAGAGAATTTTTTTCATTCTTCTTTATAGAATATAGGGAAAAAATCTCTAAGCAGATTTAAAAGTAAAATTTAGAAAATATTACACACACAAGCACTTGTGAGGCTTTTTGTTATTTTTATTACATCATTTTATATAATTTTATTATATTCCATCGATTCTACACCCTCTAAAAGGCTCATTTTCATTTCCCGAAGCTTACGTAAATGTACTTCAAACTCTGAAGTAAATTGCACCATATAGTTTCCTTTTATGAGAGATTAGATCACAGGGATATATTAACCGAATTGAGACTGCGTGATAGAGATATATATTAATTCAGTTGTGTTATTGATGATGTTACGACTCCCAAGGTATAGTGAATAACCAATGAGGTAAGAATGTTACGCCGATAGATGGCGCTGTTACCAGTGAGATCAGATTGTTACAAGATAACACATTTTGGTTAGTGTTCATAAGGTTGTTGAATAAAGATGTTGTGTGTGATATAGCGCTCTTAATTGCTCTTTTAATATGAAGTTAATGTCATTCCCCACGAACAATAAACATGTTGGCGTTAGTACGTACAGATGACATTGATATTGACTCGCAGAATTTCTAGATTTTGTTTAGATATGTTTTCTTTCTCCCCGTTATATATAGTTACATTTTGCTTACCTCAAGTAGAAGCTTACTTTCATTAAAAATAAAAGAACGTTTGAATGTGTGAACGTCTAATGAGATCCCAGGACATATACGTTTATAATAATTAAAGATAATTCAATAGATTCCAATAGTTAAACTATGATGGTTACGATAATCAACTAAAATATGGTATAGGGTGCTGAAATAAAAGGACATTTGAATGTGTGATTTTTAATGAGATCCCTGAACTGGATATTAATTAAAGAGAATCCACTGGGTCCCTAAATTCTTTTAAAAATTACTCAAAACTGTTATAAATAGAAGTTATTTGATTGTCTTTATTAGTCGCATATATAGACGAGAGCTTCTGACGACGAACCTCGTAATCTTGAGTTCGCTGTCAAGTGACAAAGGCACCATTTGATCTGTTACTCAAACTGTCCTAACTTCACACCATCCCAGGACATGGAGTCCCGACATATCTAACATGCATCAGCTTTTCTACAAGATGGATCTTTTAAGTGACATTAGAACTCGAAATCACGACTCTGGAAGAAACTACGCCGGTCATGAGCTCGCGACCATAACTACTTAGCCACCGCAGCCGAAATGAAAGAGCATATACAAACGACTCACTTTGCATTTTTCTCCTGTGGAACCTTGGACTTCCTAGGAAGCTACTTTTAATTGTGTTGAGCCTGGATTTCCAGTATGGTTGGTTCATACCTGGAGACCCAGGTGGGGTGTTGAGGGGACTCTCCTCGGGAGTACCACGGGGTGTAGGTTTGGGAGAGCTTAATGGGGACACGGCTGGGCTTGTCACGTGAAGGCTGCTAGACATGCTGCTCCGACGGCTTCGGCTGAAAAAAAACATATTAGTTATATGATTTGAATGCAGAATCAAGATCGAAACGGATTTTCAACTCTTGTATTCCTTTTAACTAACTTTTGGAGCTAGTATTTTACTTCGTTATTAAAAGTGAGAACCTCATCTTATGAATGTACCATGAATTACATAAATAGGTATTAATATATAATAAATATAGTGAATGAGATGTGGGGATTGTAGGTAATGGAGAGACTAGAGATAAGACGATATGGATGAATTAGGCTGATTGATAAGAATACCACACATAGGTATAAGCAAGTAGGAGGAGATACTCTAAGAGTCCTAAATGGGATCCAGTCAGAAGTCTATTGGGATCCGATCCAGTTTATTCAACCCTACTATTTACCGTTATTCAGATAAAAAGTATTCTAAATTATAATATTCGATTGGGGGTGAAATTAAGTAAACGCTTCACGTTATTAATTTTATTTCGATAGTGCTTATTCTAAAGCTAGAATAAAATGGTTAAAGTTTTCCTTCCCAGATTATTTATTGCGTCATAATGTCTCTTATTAATAACGAATCCAATTCATTGCATGGAGAATATCTTAAAATATACAAATGAAATACAAGCACGTATAAAATATAAACGATATTTTTTAAAAGCTGTTTTTTGAAATACTACCCACCCAAATCATACCCATGTTATTTTGTTTTTGTATCATTCTTTTAGATCTACGCATTCCTCCCCCCTCCCAAAGTATTCGAAGTTTCTTGTTCCTGTATGATACAAAGAAGTCGAACGTGTACAGAACCAATTGAACTCAAATTCCTTTACTTCATACGATGAAAATTTTCTCCAAACGCTTCTTTGATGGGTCCAAACAAATACTAGTCTATAGGTACTAGTTATATAGAGGATGTTTGAGTGTTGTCCAGTAAAGTTTCTTTATTTTTGTGCGTGTTACACCATCTGTGTGAGTCTTACGATTCTTTAAAAGTTTTAAAAATTTATAATGGTTGCTATAGAAAAAAAAAATATAAAAATCGTCAGCAGCCTCTCTCTCTCTCTCACACACACATAAATTAGAGTACATTTGATGCACCTTTAATCCTGAATATATTTTACCTTGCTAAATAACATTTCTGTCTCGGATGCAGAAAAAAAGACATTGAATTACTTATTACCAATTAAATTATATCTTATTTTGAAAGAGTTTTATATGTAGTATTATAAATTATATATTTCTAGTTATAAAGAATGCTCTGTTAATAAATAATTTATATGTCTGGCCCATTTTAATATTATTTTATGGTAATAATAATAAAACAGAATGTTTTAATATTATTGCTGTAAAGTAATAAGCTTACCCATAAGGATACCTCCTAGGCGTTAGTGGAGAACCATCGCTCAGCATGTCGAAGCTATACCTGAAATATATTTAGTATAATTAATTCAATAGTTCATTAGAATTTCTACAGTAAAACGTATTTAATATTGTCGCTATAAATACATACGAGTATTGTCAAATACTAAAGCATATAGCGCTGATAAGGCTGCAACGATTCTGTAGAACACGCTATGAGAGCAGATATAATCAATAGGTTTGTCCAAATTATCCAATCGCAATAAGAAATATAATTAAAACTTGTGGGTCTTTTTTAGTGTATGTAATTATTTAGAGAAGAAAAAATAAGATGACTGATGATGAGCGAAATCCAGGTACGAAATTTATAGTGTCCATCGAGTTATTTCCTGCAATATACGTGTCCATCCTGCAATATTTCTCTATGATCTAGGAATAATATCTATAAGTCTATCGATGCGGGATTTTGAGAAATAAATCAAGCCTTATATAACTGTAGCATTATAGAAATTAATAAGAAGTTTGAAAGTCTGTCTTCGTCTATTGTTAAAGAATCTGATTTCAAGGCAGAAAATTGTTTCAATTTTCATGTACATTCTCGACACTGCAACACATGCGTTCGTTCATGATGTAGAATTCTTAAAATTTAAGTTTATTCCAAAAATATGTCGTTTTTCATGCAAATGCGTAAAATTTTAAATGCAATTTTGCCTTACAGTTTAGGAAACGAAATATGGAACACATTTTACTCCTGTGAAAATGATTAATTCATATAGTAATAAGTAACATAAAATTTGCTGACTGTACTCTGAAAGATAGCGAAGTCCGAAAATAAAATTAATGTTTAAGCACTGTTTTATCAGAAAAAGTGTTTCAAATTCGATTACTATTCTTTAACATTACGTGCGGGTGAGAGAAAACAGATTTAAGCCTCAGGATTTTGAAATGTTTTAACCCATATTATACTGTTATCATTATTTATGAATCAGCGAGCTTTGCAAATAATTTGAATGGTAGTATTTCGTCGGTCTTCGAAATTGAAGAAAATAGTTTTGTTGCATGATTAAGTGTTTTATTATTTAATAATTAAGAATCCTCTGTTAATTGAGGTATTGAAAGTAAGTTGTTTTACCTCGGTCCCGATCTCCCGTTTAGGTGACACGTGTCCACCCTTTTCCTTGGAGGGTCTGCGGGAACTGAGCAGGGAAGAGATGTCGAGAAAGCTGCCGAAGTAAAAAAAAAAAGTGTTCATTTCTTAACATAACAGTATTTAACTCCTTTGAAATGAAAATGTATTAAAACATATAAAAAACTTTTATTTTTAAATAAATAAAAATTGCTTTTTTATTGGACCTCTTAAGAGAGATTTGTTTAAAGTTATATAATGGAATCGTCTCAGTTAAAAAAATGGGTTCGATCACATACGAGGAAGAGATTTCCATTCTTGCCACGCCTTGGAAATGCATATTTATTGCGCCTTTTCCAGGAGGTAGCGGGACATTTTTCATGGAAAGAGGGGGGGGGGGAGACTTCTCCACCTTCAACTCATAACTTAAAATAAATTTCAATATTCATCTCCAAGGTGAAAAGAAAATGCTCATATGGAGTATGGAATTTCGAATACTAACTTTTTCTTAAAAATATATATAAGAAATTCAGTATAAAAAATTTTCAGTTTTAAAATTTCAGTGTATAGCAATCCTTATGTAGGATTACGACCCTCATGTCCCCTCGTCACTACTCTATTGCGCATTTTAATTCTATTATAGTCTGAGCCATATTAACTATAATGCTAATTAGGGTCCTCGAAGATTAGAGGTCAGTTCACTCTTCATGTAGAATATTTTCGTGTTGAATTTGATTATAAAATGCTGGAGAGAGGGAGAAGGATTTGAAAGCATAGAAAGTCGCAAATGGATTAAACAGCATTGGATATAAGCTTACAGCATTGATTGTAAGTGCACATTTTTGTATTAATGGATTTTTATCTTAATTTGCAGTTTACACATAAATTTTTACCATTCTTAATTTTTATACTGTGGGTTTATTGTAATAATGTGAAGCGAGTAAAACTTCTCTGTTTTGATCTTTTGAAATGAAACATTTGTTTTCACTTTTATCTACTTAACCTGCATGTAGAGAAAAGTTTTGAATGCCTGTTTATTCAGATAAAATATCTTCTGACATAATATGATAGATCTCCCAAGCATATAATATTTGATATCATATACTTAACATGATATTTGGCATCAAATTCTTCTGCCAATAAATGTAGACCAGATTTTTACATTTTTTGGGGTCTTTTCTAAAGCCTTGTAAATTTGTTTTAAATTATCATTGCACACTATAGTTATAAATA
>BMAW01002376.1:173331-188331 GCA_019974015.1 Nephila pilipes | reverse complement strand
CACAAACACACACACACACACAAACACGTTTGAATTTTTAAATGCACTGAAATTATATTTAGGTATAAATGTTTAAAACTAAGAATTTTGGCTTTTGTATCATAAAAGTGAAAGAAAGAGACATATTTTTCCATAAATTTTTTTGTACCTAAATAAGTCAAAGATTTGAAACATAATTAAAAGCACGCATTTTTTGTTTCTTGGTACCATCAGGAATGTTAATTAATGATTCTTCGGTTAGAAAAATTATGATTAAAAGACCAAATTAGAGACAATCTTATTAGGGAATTTCAAGCAGAAGAGAGCATACTGGTGAAGTTCGAAACTCTTTACTAATTAATCTAGTTTCTGTGACGCAAGAAATAGAACATCATAAAGATATGGAGATGGGGAGGGGATGAATATTTTTTTTCATTAAAACAATTTTACTAAGAAGAGCTCAATATCTTGATAGAACGAACAATGATTAAGAAATTGCTGAATTTTTGTCGTTGGTTCAGAAAACAAAGATTGTGAGTTTACTTTTGTCACCAATGATGTCTGCTTTCACCAATAAAGAAATTAAATTCTCTCTAATAAGATAAGTTAAGACTCGTGCAAAAAAAAAAAAAAAAAAAAAAATGAAACTTTTTTTTTTATATGTCGATTGATGTATTATTTTTATTTGTATGTAATCAGAAGAAATAATTAAAAAATAGGAAGAATTATATTGAGAATTTTAAGACAGTTTTGAGATCCAGGAACCCACAAGCTATTTCGTTTTAATTTAGTCTCTTTCTTAGAATTTTTGAAGCCGAATGATTTTGATATTGCAGTATAATTCCATTGATTTGCATGTGTATTTCCTTTTTCAGAAATACAGTTATTGAGATTTGCCACATGCAATTACAGCAAGAAAAATAAAATGAGATATCGCTATAAGTTGAAATATGTTATTTTTTAATTTTATACGAGTTTGAATTATCCGATTGATTCCTTAATTTAAGTAATTTACTATGTTTAAATGTATTTTATAAGCATTTTTTATTCTTTTTGCCATATTTGTAGATTGCAATTTCTTTTGTAAATTATTCGAATTCCTTCCAATATGAAATACTGGGACTTGTGTTTTTGTACCAACGAATTACATTCTCAAAAAAATCTTTTGTACTGTACGTTTGTATCCCTTTATTAATTTTTGCTACATTTTAATTTTTATTAACCGTAACAAAATAATTGTTTTGCTAACAAATAAAGTTTTGTTATGGTTTTATCGTAAAAGTTCTGTATTGATAAAGGATTTATGAATAAAAATAAACTAAGTAACTTTTTCATTTTCTATAAGAAATTTAAGAATCTTGTTTTTTTTTTAAATCTCAGATGGACCATAAAAAAAAGATAAGCGTACTGAACAAGTTGAATTTGTTACCAAAAGTTATGTACAAACATGGTAACCTTTCAGCAAAATCCCGTGAAGATTCAAGCATTTGTCACATCGGAGAACGAGTTTTCCAAACTCCTGATCGAAGAACGTTGCCACCAGTGATGCGAGATATACCTGCACTATTTTTTGAAACACCTCATTGGTCTGGAAGCTTAAGTCTCTTGGCAGTTCTTCCACCAAGGAATAATTGAAAATTACTCTGCTCAAAGTCAGTCAAGGTTATACGCCGGATAATCATTCACATCCTATTTAAACTGCTCCAGAAGCTGTCGAATTGAAGTAGTACAGTGAGGACGGGCGTAATTATGACTTAGGACAAATCCAGAAGCCTTCTTTTGTTTCGAATGGTTCTTCACATTCGTCATAAAGTCTGCATTGATCGTTGCATGGGTTGGTTGCAGCTGCAATAAACAGCTGCATTGATCGTTGGCTCGATTTCAGAAACTCAACAAGCAAGACATCTTTTGGTCCCCAAACCCCGTAGCCAAAGCCTTCCTGCTGTTGAAGGTTTGTTGTGTTCGTGTTCCCCTTCATCATGAACGTTGTTACGATTACCTTAAATTGTCTACACCGTTCACGCACAACAACATTACTCACAAATTGTTCACTCAGTGAATTTCTTCTGCATTATTTCCTTCTGTTTGAAGAAAACGATTAACATTAAGCAACTGTACTATCTGTGTTTACGTGTCTAAATGGCGTGAGTAATAGCAAAGGTTAGAGTAAGAGTTGCGCAGTCGCCTACTGCGCATACCCACTTCTCACCACTTTTCTGATTGTTCAGCAGCTAGCTTGATCGGAGTTTGAAAACAAACGACCATCGCACATTTACAATTTTTTGATAATTAATATAACTTTCATACTAAAATAGATTCACCAGCTTTATTAGTAAAATTAAATATCATTTCACTATTCCAAATTAGATTTTGCAATCATTATGAATACATATTATTTTCATTTCTAATATAGTAATTTTTTTTTCATTTGTTGATACCTTTACATGTTGACGTCTGCGAGCGCTTTAGATGGAGAGAGAGAGCGACCTTTGCACTTTCATCTATATATATATAAGCGAAATACCACTGACTGACTCATCACGATATCTCTAAAACTATACAACCGATTGACTTGAAATTTGGTACAGTTACTCATTTTGCAATGTAGACGCTCACTAAGAACGGATTTTATGGAATTCTTAACCAAAATGTAGTTATCATCGGTTAATCTTTTCTTACCCATCAGTTATGTCATTTTGGCGACTTTATCGCCAAAAATTACATGACCAACGCCAAACGGAATATATTTTTTTAAATGTATACTGTGTATCGCTACCAATTAAGTTTACTTGCAAGATTTGCGCTTGCGAAATGGAAAAATACCAAATAATTTAATATTGAAGCGCTGATGGATGATTGGCAAGATTTTGGAGAAGAGGCTCTTTTTTGCAAAATATCACCAAATATCTTCCACCGCCAAGTAGAAGCATTTCAATGACCTTGCATTGTGAATTTTAAAAAGCTATACTATGGTAACCCCAGCTGATTTCGCTCGCCAGCTGATTTCGGTTTTGCTGAGCAAACGATATTTTTTATTGTTGTGGAACCTAGGCGTAAGTTTTAAATTTATGAGAAAAGTATTTTATTATTAATAATGATTGATAAACTACATTTGTAAATCTAAACGCAATCTAACCAAGTTATTGAACTTGGCTTTTAACAAATGAATAATAACGGTATGTTATTCATGTCATTAATAAAAAAAATAAGTAGCTATCAAAATATTTATTTGATGTATGCATTAATTGTAACCTAATGTAAATATCATGCAAAAGTTTTGTTTCTGTATTTTGGTAATTTTTAGTTTTTGTTTTCTAGGAAATAAACATTTTTCATTTTTTAAAATGGCTGGATATTTTATTGTTTTCAGAATATAGAATTATTTTTAATGCTATGATTTTTAAGAGCTATTCTGTCTATTCAATTGCAGTTCCAGATATGCTGCTACCGTAAGAGTTATCCTTTTGCAAAAAGGATCACGTAATACGGGTGACTTTTTGCTAAAATTTTTTATTATACTTCCTTTTTTTGTTAGTATTTTTTGTTGAATTTTAAAATAATTTGATTTAAAAAAGTTAATTTCGGTTATATTTTTTAACTTGAAAAGTATTTCATTGTAGGTTAATAAAAATTGATTTTTCATATTTACTTTTCAGTTATAGTTCTTAATAATGGATGTTGAATATATTTGGATCGATGGAATACCTACTCCTTTCAAAGTTTTTAAAATTCTTGGCGACGGAGCATGTTTATTTTCGTCTCTGTCTTTGCTGGTGATCGGTGACATATCGATGGCGTATAAAATGAGAAATATTATTGTTTCTCACGTGTTTGACAACTGGGATCGGTTTAAATGCTACACTCAAATGCTATCTGGCGCCCCTTATAATACTAACGATTTATATTTTACCGAAATGTGTAAACCAAACACGTATGGATCTATTTGCTAAATTATGGCGGCGGCACAGCTATTTCCCTATCAGTTCGAAGTTTATCAAGGTGGCTGCCTTATAGCTTCTGTTGGGGAAACAATTCAGGGGGAAAAATATTACGTTTTACGGGAAACTGTAATAGTTGTCATTTTGATGTTTTATTTAAATAGTTGGATTAACAAATAGAAGTAAAGTTAATCCTGTTTATGATAATGTGAAACAAAATGAAGAAAATGTGTCATCTTTAATGTTTCAGCCTCAAGAAAATGTGTCTGTGTTAGTTTCAAAGACTCAATCAATATCTAACATTGATTTTTCAAGTTCAAGGGAATCAATTATTAATGATGTAATATCTCTTCAACTAAATAAAGGTAAAAGAAATGAAGAAAAAGATTCACAAATTCAATTAGATATAAACAAGTAAGACCAGCTGCTACAAAATATATTCAAAGTCATCCTGAAGAACATAGAGAAGCTGCTTCAAAATATACTAAAAGCCATCCTGAAGTACATAGAGCGTAAAAAAATACTTTTCTAAAACCCCCCACGTGAATCAGGCAGCTGTAATTAAATACAATGATAAAAGATCAAAAGTTAATTTAGCGCCATGGACTTCCAAAAATTTGTCTGGTTTTAAATATGAAATATATATTGACTATTCAAATGATAAAATTGTCAGTATCGGAAAACGTTTGCCCTGTTCGAGGTGCCGTGCTTTAAAAGGATCGAAGAACCTCCAGGAATGTGCTGGAGTGGTATAATGGATGTTTTCAGATGACGTCATTCGGAGCAAAAGATTTGAAGGAAGGAAATTTTATGCCAACATTTAAAGTCCAGGGCCAGGTATACCACAGGATAGGTAGCCTATTGGCTGAGCCTCCTCAACAATCTTCTTTTCTTCAGTTTTACTTTCTCTGTGATGATGAATGTGAAAGAAACATTCATTGTGGTATTTTCCCAGGTGTTAAGCCAGAATTAGCCAATTACAAAAGGAGCTACATGAACATAACAGGTATATTCACGATTTCAAAGCTGCTGTTGATTCAGTTCCTAAAGACCAAAAGGAGTTCAAGGTTATAATTAATGCCGATAAAAAAAAACCATCTAGAGAACACAAAGGTCGTTTCAATGCTCCAATTTTCTTGATATTTTATGTATAGGTTCCAAAATATAATATTATCGTGTGCCCAGCGAAGCGGGCGGGTATCAGCTAGTATTTAATAAGAGAGATAACAGAATGAATGAATGTTGGCAAAGTAAATATTCCGGGGAGTCGTTATTACTTTTTATTTCTTTAATTTTTTCCCTATTTCATACAATATTTCTGCATCACTTGTTATCTTCGGAAGAATTGAATATGTTTCATAATACTCGTAGGCTTTTTCATTAAAATCTAGAGTGCTCTCCTTACTGAATAAATTGGATTTTAAATTAAATATTTTGACTTAATTAAATTCCTGAGTAAAGCCAGTATTACTTTAAAGTTAAATCAACTTTTTTTACATATGCGAAAAACAAATCGATTTATTTTCAAATATTGTGAAGTAATTTAAAATGCTTCATATAATAAAATAAAACAAAATTAAATATCAGAAGTTAGCTCTGAAATGAAAACTTGATCATTTAACAAGTCTTCTGGTAAATGATACATTTGAGCAAAAAGAAACTCGAACAAGTTTTCGTTTTTTATAGATCGACAGTCGTTCTATGTGCATGAGAAAAATATGGAATAAGAACATATAAAAGCCCGTTAGTATTTGATGTTTTTTTTTTTAATAAAGGGGGTAGACTGATCAAATTTAGTAGAAAATTTAAGTTTAATATTGTATGTAAGATATATGCTTATTATGCTTCTTGTTTTTAAAATGAAAAAAATTTGGAAGGGAAGATAATTTATTTGTACATTATAAATTAACTTTTATACTTTATTAGTGTCATTTCATCTTGAAATTATATAAAAATAAAAATGTGTTTTGATGAAGTTAGAATAGTAATACATAATAAAAACAGGAATAAGAACAATAATTTATTGCGTGAAACTTACGTTGTGTTTAGCAATTCTTGAACTAGCTTTTCTTTGTCTTTAAAGCAACCTAAGGACGTCATGCTCGCTAGAACATCTGGATCCAGATCTTCAACAGTTGGAATGATATGAGTCTGTTGTTCAGAAGAAGAAACAAAAAATAACGATTAGAATAAGGTTCAAAATATTGACAGTAAAATACTTTATCATTATAATAATTACGTTTAGTTTGCTTAAGGTATTTTTACATTAAGATATAAACTGCTGTTTGTAGAAAATGCAACACCATGAAGGAATCATCAGAATCAAATGAAATTCGCAGCAAATGTCAATTATAGGATATTATGCAAATTAATAAAGTTTCAGAGCTATCGCGCGTGCGCGGCGTGCGCAGCGCCCTCTGAATTGATGCTGAAAGCGTATAAATAAAGTGCTGTAGCGGGACGTTGAAAAAAATCTATGATTATTTGTTAGTGGCAAACGTTTAGTGAGACCTGAGTATGCCTCCACGACGGAAGAATAAGAAATTCAAGCAACTTACGGAGTTTGAACGAGGGAGGATAATCGGCCTTCGAGAAGGAGGAGTTTCCTATCGCGCAATAGCAGCTCGTATGCAGCGGAACAGTTCCACAGTGATGCGAGTTTGGAAGCAGTGGACCGACGAGCACCGAACAACTCGAAAAACAGGCACTGGACGACAGAAGGTGACGTCAGAGCGCGATGATCGACACCTGCTCCGCATGGCGGTGAATGATCGCACAGCTTCCTCCAGGCAGCTGGCAGCACGTTGGTCTACTGCTACAGGTGTACAATTGTCGGCTTCGTCAATTCGTCGTCGTCTGCTGCGCCGTGGATTGCGTGCAAGGGTGCCTTTATACAGGATTCCCCTCACGGCGAATCATCGACGGCTGCGTCGGCAGTGGGCTCTTGAGCACAGAGACAGGCAAGCTGATTGGCACCAAGTTGTCTTTTCAGATGAATCACGCTTCAATTTGTGGACCCATGATGGCCGTGTTCGTGTTAGACGTTATGCCGGTCAACGCTGCCTTCCTGAGTGTATTATTGAACGACATAGTGGTCGAACACCCGGAGTTATGGTCTGGGGTGCGATTTCGTATCATGGACGATCCAATTTGATACGAATTGAGGGTAATCTCAATAGCAACAGGTACGTCCGTGAAGTGCTACAGCCCGAAGTCGTTCCTTTCCTTCAAGGCATCCCTGGAGCTATCTTTCAGCAGGATAATGCACGCCCACATGTTGCGCGGACTGTTCGAGACTTCTGTTCAGCACAACGCATGCAACTTCTTCCTTGGCCTGCTTATTCACCGGATATGTCGCCTATTGAGCACGTGTGGGATATGGTTGGTCGGCGTCTCGCTCGTGATCCGCGTCCTGCAGTTTCCAAAGACGAACTTTGGTTGCGCATACAAGCGATATGGAATTCTCTTCCTCAAGCAGATATTCAACATCTGTTTGACTCCATGCCACGTCGTATAGCAGCACTTATTGCAGCGCATGGTGGCTGCACCAAATACTGATTTCGGACGCTTAATTTGTTTTTTTTGTTTTGAAAATTTCATCATTTATTTGTATCAGTACAAGTCGTTTCTGCATTAAATTTCATTTGATTCTGATGATTCTTTCATGGTGTTGCATTTTCTACAAACAGCAGTATACTTAAATTTAATATTTTATCGTCTCCACTTTTATTTTAATATCCGAACAAATTATTGTTGTCTACTTCAATAATTTATCGTTTGCTCTTATTTTAATATTTAATTTAATAATTGATTTTTTTTACGGCGGAATAATCTGTTTTTATTATTTTTGTTGTTCACACTAGTAACATTTTTCTATTTTAGAATGTTTTTTGCTTGCATTAATAAATAATGCATTAGGAACTGGAAAAATGTTTTTTTTTCATGACATTAATTGTTTCTATGGAGTCTAGGGCCAAGAATAATGATAAGTTTATGCTAATTAATATTCATTTTGAATAATTTTACTTTTTTGAGAACTTAACAATTATCAATTTTAGTAGAGATTTCGGTGAAATGTTTATTTGCTCTAAGAATTAACTTTTTCGTATAGTTCACTGAAATAAGAGAAAGACTAAGTTTTTGTTTCGCAAATTAAATTAAAATTAACTCATTGATTTGAAATAAACACTGATTTATTGAAGATACGAATGTTGCACATGTGCATCATGTAAGCCTGAGAATTCTAAGCTATTTTTTAAAAATGCATTTACAAAAACTGCAAATATACAAACGATTTCTTCAATCAAAAAATAATTAATAACAATTTCATTAAAAGGTTAAATTAAGTTACCGTACGATATTAAGAAAATCTATTATTAATAAGATTTTACTGTATAATATTATGACATTATTTTGTTGACTAAAGTGTCATCGAGTGGATGGAAGAGAAATAATAACGGAACTAAATGCTTGAATAAGCAGTTTATTTTATTCTGTTTCTTAAACAAAAAACTTGGAATTTAACATAAGATTACAAACAACATGAATAAAATAGAATTGACGTCAGTGGTACATGTTTCTCAAGGTGTACACGAGAGTGACTTATAAAGCAAAAAATAAAAGATAAAAAAACATGTAAATACATCTCTTGGAAAATTTTTTAATAATTAAAGTAAATCCTTAAATTAAAATATTTTCAAAAATTGGAGAAAAAGTATCGATCTATGAATATTTTCATTATTTCCCCCTCTTTCTGAGACACATTCAAATAAATGTAATAGTCTATGAATTTGAGGAGGAAAGAAAAAATTCCTCAGAACTAAACATTACATTCATAAGTTGTGTACGTACTGTATCGCTAAATCAGTTTCACATAATGAAAAAACGCATTTTCATAATCAACATTTTTTTTTTTACATGAAGCAATAATAATGAATGAAAATTATTTATCAAAAAGTTAATATAACATTTTATATAATTAACTGCATAATGGTTTAATGTCAATTTGAATGTGACATAATTAACAGAAAATTATACGAGGAAAGTAAAAAATGTTGTTTATGTTAATGGTTGTTTACGTTAATGGTGATTGTTTTTACAAAAGAGAGAAATCATCACAGTTGAATATAACGAAAAATAATTCAACAATGTTTTTCTTTCCATTATGTCGTCTTAATTTTTTGCATTAACAAATAGATTACATGCTCTTAACGCGCAATGTAAGTTATAAAATCGAATTTAAGAATAATGCTTACAAATCAGAGGCCAAAAAAATCTTAGAAAACTACAGAAAGCTTCATTTAACTAGTAATAATCTAATACGGCTACATTTAGTAAATATTAACAAGACTATAATAATTTTATTATAATATAGTAAGGACGTCAATAGATTTAAATTCCTTTTTTATTGTTAGAAGGAACATAAGAAAAGAAAAAAAACCCTCTTAAATAAGTAAATTTTTATGAAAATTATTAGTTTGAAAAAATCTAATCACTGAGCTCTGTAATTTGAAAAAATAAAATTTTCACAACAGATCAGTCTCGGCATCTTCTAGCAGCTGTCATACTCAAGCAATAATATTAATATATGTTTCTCATCGTTGAGAAATCTAATGGGTAAAAAAACCTCTCTCACTCTCTAATGCTTAAGTTATTTGTTTACCTTCTTTTACCTTTTCTTTATTTTTGTATCTGAGATATTTATTACTTTCTAACGGAGAATTTGAGTAATGGAAAATTTTGTTACTCAATACAGATATCCAAGTCAGTAAAATATATCTCATTAGATTACTTATCAGAGATTTTTATGGTTATACATATATTTCAATATTTAATTATTTTTTACTATTGCAAGGTCAGATGTCGTCAGTCTTTGAAAGTTAAAAATTTGTGCGTATTTTAAAATTAAATTAAAAGAAACTCAAATAAATATATTATTATGAATAATGATGTATACCTGAACAGCTTCTTTCATTGGAAGTTCTAGCTCTAATTCAGATTTACTCCCTCTGAAATATTTATAATCACTTGTTAATTTAAAAGGTCTCTTCATTTCTCAGAAAAGCAATGCGGTATTCAAAATAATGAAATTAGATATAGTATACTTACGCTATCACCCAAGGATGCCTTGTGACCTCAGCGAGCTATAAGAAATTTAATATTAACTAAGTAATTTATTATGTTAAATAAACACGAAATTTATCATTAAATAAAATCTGTTTCAATTCATGAATTTCTTTTTAAACGTTTTTTTCCTAATTAATGCAATTTTAAATTTAAAATTAAAAGATACGACTTCATTGATTTTTTTTAAAAAAAATGACTCCTAATTCTGGGTTAGTTGCGTTTATATTATTTGTATATGAAAATACTGTCAATAAAGTGACTTTTTATACGAATACTAATTTATTATGCTTCTTCTTGTAATTGTGTTTGTATTATAGTATTATGTCACTAAAAAGCTTTTTAATGGATTTATAAAATTTTTACTATTAGTACCAAATTTTTAATTATTAGTATTCTTTTCCACAAGAATTTTAAAAACTGATAAATTACATTTTCTCATTACACGAATTCAATTTTGATTATGTTTTTAGTATAACAAGCAATTCTATCGTTATAATTAATCAACATTTCATTTCAATTTAAAAAAAAATAGTATTTTATCACAACTCCTTTAAATGGAATCTTTTGTACTAATCATCAATTAGAAAAAAATAATTATATCACGATAATTAGCTACAACATGCTTATTCAAGTCACGCAAGAAACCTGCACATTTGCGAATATTCAATGTAAAATAAATAAATAAAAGATTTAAATACGGTAAAATATTTTATATAAAGACAAATAAATATAGATCAAAATTTAAGTATTTAAAAATTAAGTACTATATGTATATTGGTGAAATATAGCACTCTAATAATCAAGTACAAAAAAAAAACATCAAAGTTTTTCGTACAATTTAAAATACGAAAAACAAAGAATATATATATATATATATATATATATATATATATATATATAAAACTATATCTTGTAAAAATAAGCACATCTTAGAAATTCGTTTTACAATTAAATTGATAAAAACCAAGAATTTTGTGAAATAAAAAACTCCTTAAAATTCGAATATTAAATTACGTATTTAATTGTTTGTTAAACGAGAGAAAAATGCTACGTGCTCTATAACATGTCTTGAAAAATAGTCATTCAGTTTTTGATATTTCGAATTTATATATATATATATATAAGAATTTGGAATGAAAGAGTAAGGAGATACTCACTGTCATTCTTTTCTCTGGACAGACTTCGATCATCCCTCTAAGGAGGTCCTGGCACTCGGGAGGAACAAAATGAGGAATGTGGAACACTCCTCGCTTCACTTTTTCTAAGAGTTGCCTCAAATTGTCATCGTCGAAAGGAAGAGCACCCTACATACAGAAACAAATTGAAATATGAATTGAAAAGGAATTCATTACTAACTACAAAAACATTTTAGTTTTAAAAAAGAAGAATAGTATTAAAAAAAAAATGAATGTAATAAGATACAGTTCATATCATAGATTCTACTCCTATAAACAACCAACTCACTCAAAATATGAAGTGAAAGAAGGGAGTAAAATCTAAGTTATTAAGATTTCGAAATTATACTTAGGGTAATTTAAAGACCTTCCATAAGAAAGAAAAGTTTATTTTATGCAAACTTTAAATAATCATCACTTATTAAATTAAAAGCATTGAAAATAATTTTTTAAAATTAAGATATCTGCATTTTGTGCATCTGCTTATACAAAGAAAATCGCATTCAAGGTCATAAATTTTTACGAGTAATTGATAATCAATAGCTATAATTACATTCATAAGTCATGTACTTAAATTTAGATACATCTTGAGTAAATTTATAGCAAGATCTTGCATAAAATATACAGAATTTACAACTTTGAAAAATTGCAGGGCATTTATAGATATAATATTATATACACCGATCATAATTATAATTTCAAAAATTAAATTTAATGAAGTTCAATTTATAAGTTTTTTTTATATTTTTCAAATTTCCCGTAATGTTTACACAAATAATGTGTTGAGCTTAAAATTTGTGAGTATTTATCAGAAAATATTATGTTCATTATGTGGAAAATATCCTCATTTCATAATGTACAATACATCAGCACAACGGATAAAGTAGATTTTGAGGAAAGAGTATCACAATCCTAAAAAACCTCATTTTGAGGGAAACACAAATTGACATTTTTCTCTATGTCTAACTAACTATATATATATATATATATATATATATATATATCGATAGGTAAAAAAAAATAAATAAAAATCAGAGAAATTAAAATATATAAGAGAAAACTAAAAAAAAAAATGCGAAAAAAAAAAAAAAAAAAAAAAGGAAAATAATATTTATAATGTTGTATCTAGTTTCTGTCTGTTGATTCTAGAATTAAAGGCTTAACTATTCTATCAACAAAATATATTATTATTATGAAATTGTTATAAAGCCAAAAATATAAATTGAAAAAAAAATTGAAAACTAAAAGCTAAACTAAAAAGAAACACACACAAAATTCTTAAAATAAGAACTAAACGTCTTAAGAACCACAAAAGCTAAATTAACAAAATTGAAAATTATAAAAAACTCAAAAAAAAAAAAAAAAAAAATCAGAATTTTTTCCAAGTACAACATTCCACGTGTATCAAATTTAGAAATTTACATAAGAGAAATAAACTAAATTTCTAAATTTCGTGAAAAAGGTTTACTAACTTACAAATAACACATAAATGCTTTATTTCTCGTCATACAAACATTTTAAAAAGCTCGAAAGGAGTCAAAATAGCCTTGAAGGAAAATAAGTATACTAATTTCCCACGCCAAGAAAAACAACTTTTAAACGTTACAAAAATGCCCACCACAAAACTCTCAAAAGAACCAATCAATAGTCAAAGGTCCATGAAATGTACATAGAATATCGAAATTAAAAGTTACAATTAAAAACTCAAAATTTTAAATTTATAAGAAATTCAGAAAGATGAAAATAATTATAAACGAAATTTAAAAGTGCAAGAAAATCAAAATAACATGTCTGAAGAGCAACAAACTTTCATTCACATACTTTGTTGATGCTTCTCCTTTTGTCAAAAATATTGCTTATTTCTCAAAATAATCATATATAGGATGGAACCCAATTTGTGTAGATAAAGGAGTGCACGAAATAATAATGCTTTGTAAACTTTATGAAACAGAGATTCAATCAATTTCGTTTCTATTTTACATAGATGGTGGGCTGAAAGTCACTTTTAAAATGAATATAATTTTTTTTTATCTTTTAGAATATAATTTTGATATTTATGTATTGATAAATTTTTTCGAACTAGGCATGGAAAACAATATTGCCTAGACGAGCACCATTGTCAAAACTAATTCCAAGTTCTCGAGAACAGCGTTGAATCGATAAATCATGAAAGCTTTCCTCAACGCAATTAAGATTAGTCTGGTTGCGATCTTGAGCAAGGTTTTCCAGTTTTTGGAGCATCATTGTTTGAAGTGACACATTTATGATCTCTGAGGGAGAATAGAGAAGCCCTTATGTGCAGAATAATACTGGATAATTTTCACATGTAACACAATTGTGTATTTTTCAAAAATTAAAACACCAAGTCTTGATTTTGAGATTCAGATAACAAACCAAAAAATAATTAATTTTCACAAAAATTGTTAATCTGAATTATAAAATGACTTCTGGCCCATCATGCAGAAGTACGAATTTCACTTTCTGTGAATTTTGTTATGATGTATTCAATAGTTTGAAGACATGAACAAATGAATTTAAATTTGTTGCTGCAATAATTATTTTGTTTTACTAAAGAAGTATAAGAAACAGGGTTTAAAAAATAAGATATTTTGGCATCAGATATATTATTTGTGAAATATAAAATTGATAAAACTGTTCTAGTGAGATTTTCAAAGACACTTTTTTTAATATTGTTCAGTCGCTTCAAGACAAGTGGCGGTGTTAGCACTTCGCCTAAATATATGTGAAACGAAAGTGAGTTGTAAAGTTAGAAAGATGTCTTTATAAAATAACGTCTAAGATGTATGTCGGACATAAATACTTCTTCAAAACTGAAATTAAAGTGAAATAAAAGTTATGTGCTCACCAAATTACTCTGGATGATTCTGTTTCGTAAAATTATTCGATTTTATTTGAAAATTTGATTTTGTGTGAAATCATTCGAGTTTTTAGAAATCTCATTCCGTAAAAGAACAAGGAAAAAGTAAAATCCTAATATTTTATTGATTATATGATTCCATTCTTATTAGAATTCCTCTCTAAGATATACTAACTAAAAAAAGAAGCACTTACAACTAGTAGGGCATATAGGATTACACCGCAACTCCATACATCGGCTCGTCGTCCATCATACTTCTCTCCCTAAAATCACAAGAAAATGTTAGCAAAAAATTGACGCAATAGCGAGCAATAAGTTTTTCATTGTAGTCCTCATTTTATTTAGATGTTCTCTGTTTGAAATATTAATGCAAAGTTAACTATCCGCACTTATCAATCTTACATAGCTATTACGAAGGGGTATCGTAAAGTTTTAATCATTACTAAAAATAACTAAGATATGAACTTAAATTTTATTTGTTATTCTTCAGAATTATATATTTCTCTCAGCGTATTTTGACCTTTTGAAGGTTGTCATTGTAGAACTCAGCTAATTGAGTCGAAAAACGTTGTTTCAACTCTTGAATAACGTCATTTGTGTTGTCAAATCTCCCATCTTGTAATGGATTTTTGAGATTGGAGAATAAGCAAAAGAAGTTGCTTGGGACGAGATTGGGAAAAAAGGGCAGACGTTACAAAATTTCAAAGCCCACCACTTTGATTCCTGAACAATATCTCGAGATGAGGGAACAGGTGCTTTGTCGACCTGAAGACGGATGTCTTTGGTGATCTTACCGCGCTGTTTCTTGATCAGAACATCACGCAGTTTATTCAGCAGTGTGCAGTAATTGGTATCCGTGATGGACTGATTCTTCTCCAGGTATTCCTTTAAAAGTTCTCGACAG
>BMAW01002376.1:150232-173321 GCA_019974015.1 Nephila pilipes | reverse complement strand
TCCCCTCTCCTAACATCCACACTATGCCAACGGGAAGACTTTGAGCCCCGATATATTTAACGTTCATCAACCCTGGCTACACGATTCGAACCCCCAACTCGACGAAAACCACCGGCCACGAGTCTACGACCATAACCACCAGGCTACCGCGGCTATTTGTGACCTTCTCTGCAGGAGGGAGGTGAGTCGTTGAACTTTCCTTCCTTGCTCATTTCTTTAGTCACTGAATCCTATTCAAAGAACCAAGATTCATCCATAATGACCCCACCCACACATAAAGGCGACTAACAAATTCATCCTGGTGATTCTCCAAAAAATTCAACATCTTCCTTGAAGTGTTGCGCCGTGGTTGCTTCTGAAAGGGAGTCAGTAATCTTGGAGCTCAGCGTATTAACACCTTTGACATGAGCAGTTCTCGTGAATAATTTTTCACATACTGCCGTAACTAAGACCAGCCTCATTCATAATTATTTGGATGGTTGCTCTTCGGTCAAATAGAATAAAACTCTCCATTTTCTTCACAATGGCATCATCAGTGAATGATGATCTATCGCGCTGTTTCTTGATCAGAACATCACACAGTTTATTCAGCAGTGTGCAGTAATTGGTATCCATGATGGACTGATTCTTCTCCAGGTATTCCTTTAAAAGTTCTCGACAGTTCCGAAATACGGACATCATGACCTTCCCTGCTTCGGTTTGGTTTTATTAGCGTCGCACTAGAAGCAACACGAGGGATATGGATCTCGTAATTTTGAACCTCGGTCAAGTGCTGAAGACGACACTTGAGCTGGCATCCCCTCTCCTAACATCCACACTATGCCAACGGGAAGACTTTGAGCCAACGGGAAGACTGTAAGAGGCATGTGGCAGTTTAAAAACTTTTTTCTCCTCCTCACAACAGCGTAATATATCTTACTGTCATCATTTACCTAAACAGCCCTAATTTCATCATGGATTTGCCGGTCACGTAACTTTTAAAATGAATGAACTTAAAGACATTGCGAAACTTTATCTTCTCCATACTGCGCGTTACTTCAATCTACGGCTTTCTGAAACCAAGCAAATCAGCATTTATAGCTGTAATTTACAACGTTATGCATATAAGGATAAATTAATACGCAGAATAAATTTTATCCAGATATCTTGGTTATTTCTTTGTAATCCTTAAAATTTTACAATACCTCATCGTATTTTATTGAGCGAAAATACATTACTTGATTATTGCATATTCTTTGTAAAAATTTTATATAAGTAAAATACAAATAGAACTAAAAATTATTTTAGGATTATTCATTCAAATTTTTACTATGCTAAATTAATTTGTAATCTCATAGATTATTTTCATATGTAATTATTATGTATATACTATTACACATAAAATGCACACACACAATCAACACCTTCTATGAAAATTTTCAAGGTAAGAAATTAGTCTGCTATAATTCTGTCTGTTACGTCCAGTCTGTTTTTCTGTTATACAATTTTTATAAATGAGGAAGATGGTAACCCACATAGTGAATAGATTAACGTAACAAGGTGTCATTGAGTTTCTTTGTGAGCTTATATAGCCCCGACCTAGACCTTAAAATTTTCTTCCCCTTCACAAAGATGAACGAGCATCTAAGGAATACTTTCATTCTAACAACGAAGTGAAATAAGCCATTAAAACTTCGTGTCGATAACAACCTCTGGAATCTCCGACGGGTTTGTCCAACTGGTCACGTGTTGTTTCAAGTGTGAGGAAGGGCATGGATATTACGTCAAAAACTGAAAAATGCACTATATAGAGGATACATGTAGCTTTCAGGAACAAAAGGAATAGTAAAAATCGAGTAACAAATTAAAAGGTAGTAACAATGGAGACATTGCTTTTCAACCAGTCCTTATAATTTATGATTATAATCCAAGATTACATTTCAACTTTTAAAACGCGATTTTCAATTTACAATTTTAGCGATGTAATGGAAGTTTATTTTATAAAGCTTAATTTTTGTAACATTTTTTAGTATTAACAATTCAACGATTAAAGCTCAATGTTTAGAAGTACATTTTAAACGACAATTATAAGGTAAATTTTTATTTATAGGTAAATTATAGGTTTATTTATAGGTAAACTTTTTGCTGTTATAAAAATAATTACGTGATAACAAAAAACATAATTTTTTTAAAGTAACTAATTTTTATTACTTAAAATGCGTATTTTTATGCATATTCTAGATCTAAAAAGTTAAATCTTGTGGGATATTATGTTATTTAACTTGTTACTGAAACGACGCCAAGTTACATCTATTTTTACAGTATACTGTGTGGTGGTACTTTAGGGGCCAGAGTAGCCGTCCATCTAGATTTAGATAAATGAAGTTTTGCATGAGAAGAGAAGGAATTACCCGAATGACTTCGGGGCAGGCGTAGTGGGGTGAGCCGCAGGACGTTTCGAGCATGGAGCCATCCATTTGGAGAGATGCCATCCCGAAATCTGCTATCCGAATATTGTTTTTCTCGTCCAGGAGGAGGTTTTCAGGCTTCAAATCCCGATGGCTTTGAAAAGAAAAGATAAAAACATTGTGAGCACATTCTCGCTCCAGTTATTGCCCCTTTTTAAATGAAAGAGGTTACTAACCCTTCAAACTCCATGAAAGGAAATATGTAAATTCGGATATCTATAAATATTAGATAGACCAACATAAGTTACTAATTAAAAATTTCGATTGCTGGAGGGTTTTTTTTTGGGGGGGGGAGGGTAAGGAGAAAACACACTTATTTAAAAATTAGAACCATCTTAATTTGCTATAGAAAAAATGCTAACATTCAACACTGTATTAAAACTGTAATGTATTATGTATACATGTATTATATATTAAGGCTTTAAAACCACTGATTTCATTTGTTGTTTGAAGATTTCAATTTAACAACTAAAAAGATTTTTGTTTTTTATATTAATAGGCCAAATTTTATTAGTTTTTTAAGCGCAGCAAATATATTAAATGTTATATGTAAAAACTATTTGTTTATGTCAAAATTAACTGTTATAGGAGAACAAATATTTACATAAAAAATTGAACAGCAAATTAAAAGTTTCATCTGTTAATCTAAGTTATTTTTTAAAAATATTGACCTGGAACTGTGTGTGCTTAGAATAACGAGTATTTATTCATTTTTCAACATTTTTTGATTATGTACTCAGCAAATTCTTTTTTCTAAAAAAATTTGTGTGTTTTCAGCAAACATTTCTGTATTTTCGAACAATTAAATACTTTAGTTTTCTATGTAATGACTTACCAGTTATTTTCTCTCAATGCATTTAAAAATCTGAATATAATTTTTATGTTGTATCATAAATATAATTCAAAATCATGCATAGAATAAATTGTAAGCTATTAGAATATATTCGTAAATATTATGTAAGGTTTCATTGTATTCTCGTTACTCATGTGATTCTAATATTTACTCGTTATCAATAAGTACAGGTATTAATGCTGAAATTCTTAATTAAGTTATGGAATATCTTCAAAAGATGTAACATCTTTTAAAGAATTCTATGTTGACCTCTGCACAGTTTTGCTAGATTACAACACTTAGGAAAACATGAATGGAATCCATCTAGAGAAGATAATTTTCTTACTTTATGAGCGGTTGTCTGGTGTGAAGGCTTAATTTAGTTCTCCAAATATTTCTGAGTTCTCCATGTATTTTCCAGAATGATCCCAGAAGTAATCAGAATTTATGATTAAAACTCTTAAAGTGACATGTCTTCTTATTGGTGTTCATATGATAATGCATTTTGAACGTGTTTGAGTAATTTATTTAGCATACTTGAATATAAATTAGACTTATGGTATGCAATTTTTTTTCTTATTTTTATTTGGAAAATTTTTATATTATTTTGCTCTATAAAAGAAAATAAACAGTTCTACTAATAGTTATGTAAGATTTTTTATACTATGGATAATTCTAAGTACATAAGTTATTTTATAGTTAAATAATGAGATCATCGTTTAATGTGTACCAACTTACCAAGTAGTTAAAGTGTTTAATTTGTACATTCTAAAGTTCATGTATTAGTTTAATTCTAGAGTTTTTTTCATATATTCTAAAGACAACGAGTAAATTATGAATGTTTGTATAATGATTTGATTTAGAAATATGTGAACAATATGATTTGTAAGGATGTTAAATTATCATTTAGAATGTTAAACACGTCGAAACCTCCAACAAACTGAAAATTAAAAAAAATTCGAGCTGTTATACATAACATACGAATATAATTATTCTTCTAGTACATGTTTCACCTAGTATTTCTTAAAAACTTTCAATTTTACTTTTAGATGAAGAATTCAGGAAATATTTGGGAGTTACGAAAAAGTTTATGTGGAATATTGTTATGCACAGTCTTTCTAGAGCTTTCATAAATAACCAATATATTCTTAGTACCCCAATGCTGTGGATAATTTACATATGAATTATGTTATGATATAAGACTTCTTAAGACATGATAAATTCTTACTTCCTGTCTCCGATACAGAATTATTTTTACTGTAAGATATTAAAGTAGTGAATGTACGAGTTATAAAATAAATAAATAGCTTTATTGGATGATAAATATATATAATTGAAAACACTTATAAACAAGAAAATTTTCTTTGTGGAAATTTTAACAAATTTAAATAACCATATCTTTATTAATGCAGAAATTATTCATGTATTGAAAATATTCATGTGTTCATTCATTCCCTGGACGTAAGCGATATAATACATCTAACTGACACTAAGATCGGTTTTGTCAGACATTATTACATGAAGATATTGTTCATTTAGAATAAATATTTGATCGGTTAATAAGTAAACAAAAGGATACATTTAAAATGTCTTGTACTAATTCTAGTGAAAGTTTTTGCTACATTTCTAGTGAATTCACAAGCACTACTCGACTTATTTAATCAAAATTGCCTATAAACCTTATTTTGAATACAAAATTGGCAAACAATCTGAGTGATGGGTACTTATATTATTTAAGCTGCTCTATCCGACTTCGAGAGTGGATGAAAAGAAACTGGACTCCTTTATGTTTCGCCATACCAATGATCTGGAGGGGACTTAAAGATCATTTAGAGATTTACTATTTTTGTAGAACTCCAACAGCAAAAGGAATTGATTTTATGAAGCAAAAGCATATTTATTATCCCAACATCGATTAAGTAACGAGGCCAGAACTTCAATTGACGGACTTCCAGCATCAAAGCCACCACTAAATTATCATTCAATTGACGAATAAAACATGTCATCTTGTAGTCTTGAAAGTGAAAGACATGGATTATATTCCATATTAGAGGAACATTTGGAGATTCGTTTGATAACGCTAGGAATTTGAATGATGGGTGTGATTTGGGCTTAAACAAGAATAAAGCTGAATTGCTAGGATCAAGGCTTCATGAGTGGAATGTGGTGGCTATCGATGCACGTGTACCCTTGCTATACATTAAAGACGTCATTAGTTTTTATGAAAAAAGATGGTGAAATATGCTTTTGCAATGACATTCCAAGTCTCATGGCATTTTTTTTTTTTTTTTTATCTATGTCATAAACCGGAAGGTTAGCGACGTTTTATTGATGCTTTTATGGTAATTTTAAAATCATAATTCCTTCATAATGGAAACAAAATTTACTTCTATCATTTAAGGTATGATTTAAGGAAAAACGAAATTCATCATATCTCGAAGAATTTATTACTTGTGTTAAAGTATGATGATTTTTAAGCGGACAATTTGTACTGACTTGAAAGTCCTTTCGAATCTTTCTGGGAATGCAACAAGGTTATACAAAATATTTATGTTGCATGTGTTAATAGGACATTCGCACAAAAGTAAACAATATAGTGTACAAAAGTGACTTTCTTGGAAGTCGATGGAGCCCGTTGATAAAAGGGTAGCTAACCGATCTCTAGTATAACCAGAGGACATCTTACTCCAATTACTTCACGGTAAGCACGGATTCGATGAATTTTTCATAAAAGCTCTCGATTGTAGTTATAAAGCATTTGCATTTATGTGAGATTTGTTCCCATAAATATCTGAACCTAAAATATTAGGAGGTGTATTTGTAGATCCAGCCTTTCGGAAACTTATGAAAAATGACTAGGTTGAAACTGTTGTCACGAAGTTAGAAAAATACTTGGAGTTTTTATTCAAGGACGTTGCGGGAAATTTTCTAGAGGTTAATAAAGCTACAAGAGTATAATTCAAAACATGGTGAAATATGTAATTAAAACTTCATTCCTAATACTCTTATCTAGACTTTTTTCAAAATAATATGAATACAATTAGCGATTATCATGGTAAACTATTTCACCAAAAGATATCTAATATAGAGAATCGTGGCATGAGCTATGGAATGCAGTAATGCTTTATACCATTATTATGTGTTTGATTCCAAAATGGAAGATACTAAACAATAACATAAACTCAAAAATAGGTAATAATGTACTTAAACTAATACTCTAAAACGTGTCCTGTTTTAAAATGTGAGAAAATATACTGCGGGTAAAATAACATTTTATTGTACCGCCCTCTAAACTAATGTTGTTATGACCTATAAATACACATTATTAATTTCACAAAAATAAGAACCAACTATAAATTTTTATTGTAATTTTTATGCATCCAGGAATATATCTAAATGAAATAATAGTTATAAATTTAAGGGGAAAAAATAAGTCAATTTTTGTTTTTATCAGTGTAATTTTATATATAATAAAACATTAGTGAGTCTTCTTTGTGTCATCTCTCTCACGTCTGTTCATACATGTAATGAATTTAATTTTCAAAAATATATTATAATAATGAAAAAAAAATCTCTTAAATTTCTTACTGTGTAAAAGTAACACCCACAAAAAAATTAAGTATTTTTATACATAATATATATAATAATATTTATGTAATTACATTCATACGTAATTTTATGTAAAATATAATGTAATGTATTAATAATTTATTTGTCATCAGAAATCCTGTACGTACACTGAATAAGGTCAAATTCCTCAAAACTTTAAGACTATCGATATCATAATTTTTGTCTCTGTAGATTATCGAGCTATTTCTTTTAAATTAAGCATGGTTTGAGACTTAACGATTTGTATATTATAGTGAGTAGTCATGATTTTAAATTTCTTAATTTTTTTACTCACTCTTTTCATTTGATACAAAATCTTTGTCTAACGTTGCATCGACGGAAGAGTCAAATATTAATGACAATCCTTTATATTCAAATATATAATTTTTGTTTCAATTTCTGAATAAATTTTCTACAAGCCTAAACGAATTTTTAAATTAATCTTATACAAATAGATCTAGAAGGGCAAAATTTATATTTAAAATTTTGGCAACTTATAAAACAAATAAAGTGGTTTTTTACAAAAGAATAGAAACATATCTGAAATGAAGGTAACGACCGAAGTAATGTTTCATTATTAAAACAGATATTCATGTTTATATATATATATATAAACATGAAAAGAAGATTTAATTATCTCTATTTGATGAAGTCGCAATAGTTTAAAAGGTAAATAAAATATTTTCCTAAAAGCAAGCTCAATTCCAGAAGAATGATGGGTATTTCTTCTAATCTTAATATTTGACTGTAAAGGTTTATTCAGCAAATTGTGAATTATAATTAATAACTAGAATTTTACTTCTTTCATACCAGATGGAATGGCTGTGGCAGAAATCTAAAGCTGATATGATTTGGCGGAAAAACCTACGAGCTTCTTTTGGCGTGAGGCGACCTTTCTTCACCAAGTAGTCAAAGAGCTCCCCACCAGAAACATGCTCCAATATCAGGTACCTGAAGAAAAATAAATAATCTTACGATGGTATTTCATAATGCAATGTATAAGAAAGGTAATACAACAGGAAATGAAATATTCTAAAGAAACATGAGAACAAATGATTCTTGATAAAAAGAATATGCTTTGCAAATGATCGACAAAGAACGGCAGAGAGAGTTATGTATGTGAATTTTTTTATTTACTCATTAAATACTTAGATCTCATCAATCTTTGATGAAAAAAAATTAAAAAGTTTCATTTGATGTTATTCTTATGTATGCAGAGTTATACTGATAAAATCCTTTGCTTTCATTAAATTTTTATTATAGAAAATATGAACTACTTTTTAAATAACTTAAGAACATTTTTAATTATAACAAATTAATAATAATTATATATATATATAATCAATAACATAAGCTATTTTACCGTATTAACGCTCAGACTGATTTACGATTGGTTGGAATGTTTGGTGTTTAAAACACAAAATACATTAATATCTTAAGACTCCAGTCTATCGGCCATTTTGATTTCGAGAACGTAATGGTAATCCTATGAAATTTCTACAAACGTCCTCAAATCTATGCTATTTTATCTATTTGAACGCTAAAAAGTTTATCCGAAAGGTAAACAGATAATAATAGTTTCAATGGAATGACATTTATCTTACTACTTCTTAAAATATTTTTACCCTTATTTTAAAGATTCGTTTGAGGATTTTTCGGCTTTTAAAAATATTTAAAAATATTTTCAAAAATCGGTGGAAAAAAAGTTATTTCGCAGAAGCCTTCATTATTTTTTTACTCCTTCAGATGCTCTTTATTGCATTCAAATAGACAAAATGGTAATGATTAAAGAACGGTTGTATAAATTCCATATGATTAACATTACGTCCACAAAATCAAAATGGCGAATGGACGTTAGCCTTCAAATGTACAAGACTATCTAGGTAAAAAAAAATTAAATTTTCAGATTAATTTATTAAGTATAAAAGAACTGATTTCTTTCAAAAGAAAGTAAAACTTTGGGATGAGATTTGTATTAATTCTGTATCACATTTCCCCAAAATGCTTATTCATAGTTTTAGATTTATAAAACAAAGCAAGTTTTTGTGATTAAAATCTTTATTCTGTTCTACGCATCTTATACTGCAATAAATCTAGAAAAAAAAATGTCTTTAAATTATAAATCTCCATTGCATGTGTACAACGAAATATTACTATTTCTCAGTAATTAAAATTTCTTATGGAGCTTTTCTTTTCGGTTCTTGAAGTAATAAACTCAATCATAAGTTCAAAATAATAAAGGTAAAATACTCGCAAATTATAAAGCAAAAATTATCCAATAATATTAAATTAAATTAAAAGTAATTTTTAAATAATTCATCCCCATTCACTATGATAACTGTAACGTTTAATATTATTATGATAACTGTAACGTTAATAATAATAATATTTAACGCTGTAATCATTTTCATCCAATTTGGAAGAAGATGTACCCAACATCTTTTAAGGGGACTTTATAGCATTATTATAATTTAACATCTATTAGTTGAGTAAAGTCCTTCCAGACCTAAGGAGTCCCATCAAGTGATTCTCATCACCGTTTCTGTAGCCTTTGGACCTGGGCGAGTATTACTATCTACTGTCCAGACCGAGGGGATAGCCCAACGCTAGACCCCACTCAACTTTTTAAGCAAGCTTAGTACACATTTATTAACCCCGGAGCCGGAGGGACGAAGAGTTGAATTGAACAGCTACTCAAGCAGAAGCCACCAGGAATCGAACCTGGGTCAGCTGTGCTCGCAATCAATATTACCACAGCTATACTTAACATTTATATCAAAATGATGAATCAAATATTATCAATATATTTTATATAAGATAGTTTTTCCTCCTTTGACAATCATGAAATAATTAAATAAATCTTATTTTGAGCTTTCTACTTTATGTAGGTCAGATTGGCAGCCGAATTCGGTTCTTCATAAAAAAATTTTCTTTGTCTCCCAAGCGCCTCTACAATAAAAAGATATCTAGAATTCTTAAATTTATTTTTGAGAATATAATTTTTAAACATAAAAGTTAGACTTACTTAAAAGTAATTTTTGACACATTGTACACTAATTAATTTTTTTTAAAATCTACTCGTATTTTCTATTAACCATTATTCTAAATATTGATCAGTTAATTTTCTTCCCTCTAAAAATATAAAGATGAAAATCATCTGCATTATTTTTGAACCTTTTTTTTAATATTCGTTTTAATATAATGCAGTTGCATAATTTTTTAAACATAGTTATTGTTTAAAGTGTGTATTGTAATTGTATTTGTCTACATAATAATATTAAGAAATATCTTTGATATCTATGGTATTCATTGAGTGAATATTTAATTTTTATCTGTTACAGAAAATAAATATTGTGTTCTAAACTGAAACTTTTCTAAACCATTTTAAGCAGCTTTTTTATGCCTGAAGGGAAAAAGTAAGTCATTTGTTTTATTTAAAAAACAATATAAATATTTTTACTATTTCAGTGTATACAAGTTATACATTTTAGAATTCATGTAAATTCTTTAATCATGTGAATTCTTTAATAATTTTCTTATTCTTTAATATAATTTTATGCTTAGTATTTTACTTTCTTAATAAAGAGTTTCCTTTGTAAAGATATTATAAAAGTAGATAATTTAATAAATGTCTTGCAAAAATTTAATGAAACAATGAAATTTATCGAACGAGGAAATAGTAAAATTGATTTTATTAAATGAATTCCATTGCACTCCCCCCCAAACACACACACAAATACTTAAATCAATGTTACAAGATATTTTGTTTTGATAAATAGAATTATAAACTATAAAGTTGGTCTTAATTTTAAAATTTTGCAAATAAAGACGAATTGATTTCATAAAGTTCTTCTAAAAATAGTTATTTTAGCATTAAAATATATTACTTTTTAATAGATTTTAGTGTTAAAAAATTCGAAGGAGGAAATAGAGCATTAATAGCAAAAAGAATTCACTGAATTATTGGTATGTAAATAAAAATGAGAGATTATCTGGAGCTGAAATTTTCTAATTTACGATTCCTTAGAACACATTATTATATTTTATAAATGTATTTCGATGAATTAAATTTTTCTTTCTTCCCTCTCATGATATCTCCCCTCTACGAATACTATTGATAAAGTTTAAAATAATATTTTACACACTTTTAACCTTTATTAAATGTCATACTTTTTCATTTTTTAATTCTTAATTCTAAATACGCATACGTGGAAATTTTTCACCGAATTTCAGTCGACAAATTATATCGCTTTTATATTTTTTAAGATCTTTTTGATTTTGAAGTTGTTATTTTTGCAACTATAGTGTAGTAATCTCTCCCTTATTTTTGAGTAACGCATTTTTATCGGCAGCCATCTTCTTAAAATAATAATTCTATTAACTATCGTTTTTCATAATTTCACAAAGATCTATAAAATGAAATACTTTTATATGAATATATAGAATATAATATTTTTAGTCGAAAACATTTACTTATATTAAAAATTAAATAAAAAATTTCTGAAATTGCAATTTTTATTGTTGCAACAGTGATAGATAGATTGTTACATATCCAGTTTAATAAATAAAAAAATATATAATAAATAGCGACTGTAATATATATATAAACATATTATTTGACCATAAAATAAGAAAAATTTCAAAACTATTGAGTAGGTGTGATTAACTCATTAGTAGAAACAAAAAATCCACGGTCAAAGAGTCGTGGCCTTGGGTACCGATTCCATATAAGTGTTATGAGATATAAATGTGCTTATTTGATTCCGTTGTTTGTACATAATATGTATTAGTAAAATAATTTCTTTCTTTCAGCACACGAGGTGTGGCTATTAAATAACGAGACTGACGCTGCTACAGAAGAAATATGCATGCGCCAATCGCCAGCGACCGATAGCTGTTTAACGTGAAGCCTTCTCATTCGAAAGCAGTGCCTCTCGTTTCTGTAAATAAATACCTACAACTGTAACCTTCGCTCGTATTAGTTATTTTTTTGTTTCGCTGGAAAAATGTTAAGTGATCAATGAATTATTGTGAAATTTCACATTACACTTAAGAAAAACCCGCTACTGAAACTTATAATCTATTGAAAGAAGTAACTGGAAATGAATATTTATCATGTGCACGTGTTTTTGAGTGGTTTAAGCGTTTTCAAGATGGCCGAGAAGACGTTGAAGAATGATTCACACCCGGGTTGCTCTTTCACGTCAAAAACGGATGAAAATTTCGAAAAAAATCGTAATCTAGTTCGCTCTGATCGTCGGTTAAGTATTCGTGCAATTGATGAGACTGTGGGAATTGACAAAGAATCCGTACAGCAAATTTTAAATAACAATTTTAACATGACAAAATTGTGTGCCAAAATGATATCTAAAATTATCACGTTTAACCGATAAGAAGCTGGCAAAAATGTTTGTACTGAATGACATTGAAATTGACCCAAACTTATTGGAAAGGAAAATTACGTGTGACGAATCGTGATTTTTTACTTATGAGCCTGATACGAGATGAAAGTTCGAATGAGGAAATCAAAATTCAAAGCAATGATGATTTTTTTTTCAATATTCTTGGTATTGTGCACCTTCACTAGGTTCCTGAAAGTCAAACTATTAATGAAGATTACTACCTTCACGTTCTTGCTGAACTCCGTGAAAGAATAAGGAAAAAACAACTCAAATTGTGGACGGACAAGTCATTCCGCATTATCTTTCAAGAGGTTTCTAGTACAGCTTCCCAGTGTTAGACCATTCGTCTTAATTGCCGTATCTTGCGCTGTGTGTCTTCTATATGTTTCTTAAGGAGAAATCAGCATTAAAAGGAACAAGATTTGAGTCCGTTGGAACTGTGAAAGTGGCACAATTCCCGAAGGAGCCAACAGAAGACTTCCAGCACTGTTTCGAATAATGGAAGATTCGCATGGAGCTTTGTTGGGTTGGAGGAGAGGTGTATCTTGAAGGTGACAAGTAAATATGTATGAAATCAATGTAGAATGTTTTACAGCCTCAGTCTCGTTAATCCCCAGCATCAGTCTCCATTTAATCTCTCATTGTTATATTCACACCATGTATATGAAACTAATAAATAATGCGCGAATAATTGAAGAAAAAGGTATGTTGAAAAAAAGATTTTTCTTACTAGATTCCTAATAAACGAATATTCTACTTTTATTAAGACAGATTGAGAATAGAAGCCAAATGAGTACTAAAGTCTTTAACATCGGGACCAAACATTGTTTTAGTTGAAATATGGATTAAAATCAGATTCCACATTGAAGTTGTGTGGAATTCGGTTAGTTTTAAATTAATGCTGCATTAGAAGCTACACGAAAGCTATTGGTATCATATATATATATGAAGGCCATTTTTTAAGTTTGAACCGATTGCGCGTCGGGTCCGCGCATCCTGTCAAGACTTTAGATAGACTTTTTGCCAAGAGACAGGACTAAAAGGTGCTGAGAGGTACTATGAAACATTATTAAAGCTTAGGCGTGCTATTCAAAATCACCAGCGGGGGCTGCTCTCTAGCGGTGGCGTTCTGCTTCACGATAATGCTCGCCCTCACGCTGTGGAAAGAACAAAGACGCAATTGGAACATTTTATTTGTAAAGAACTGGAAATCCACCACACAGCACTGACTTACCACCATCAGACTTTCACCTTTTCCAAAACTTAAGGAATTTCTCTGAAGAAAGCGCTTGAAAAAAACTATTACTAACTGTTTAAAAGAAACTATTACTAACTGGTTTAACGGTCAGACGGCAGAGTACTTTGATAATGATATTTAAAAGCTGGTGCCACGACTTGAAAAATGTTTAAATGTTAATGGTGACTATGCTGTAAAGTGAAAAACTGTCCATATTTTAGTTTGTGATATAATTTACGTTCATAACTAAATTTTCTCTTACTCTACCACAAAGCAATTCTTGCTCAAAAAATGACTCTTGTATATCATAATTTTGAGTCAATATCAAGTGATGAAGACACTTGAACTAATACATAAAATCAAACTTTCATAACTCATGGTTCCTGTTAAATTGCAACAGTCCACAAAGTTGGTGTGGACACCAAAGGTGTGGTGAGGGAATTAAAAGTATTATGTACCATTTCATGAGTATTATCCTAGTTAATTAAACGAGACTAAAATTAAATTGTTCAGATAAAGCCTTTGCGTAGTTTTAGAATACGCTGATTTAAGCAAACCAGTCAAATTTGCAGAAAGCTTTTCTATTTCTATTGAACTTAAAAAAAACACCACTTACTGCATAAAGTATGAGTCTCTTAATTTTTTTACATTCAAAGGACAAGATAAACATAAATAATTGCATTCCACACCACGCTAACACGAAGTATTTCTGACTCGACTTAATTTAACATACGCCTTAATCTTGGCACACTTAGACTCTCATTAAAACCTATAAGGATTCACCTTAAACCAAACCGTTGCAAAACAATTGCCAAATCAACCAAAGCAGTCTCTGAGTTAATTAATATTATTAATATTACACAATTTTAGGAATTCAAAAGATTGGTTATAATATTAAATTTATATAGCTGTGAAACTCGAAGTTCACAATATATTGCTTTCAATGCATTTATCTCCTACATTTCCAGTGCCCCACGCACTCCATTATGAATATCATGGAATTCCTCTATTCTCTAGAAAAGTCATTCAGTTCCTCTTTCTTTCTTTCATTTTTTTTTAAGTTACCGTTTCGTCTCTTAGAGTCTAAAAGAGCCTACCAGGGAAATTGATTGCCCGCGCTTCTCGACTTATAGGGGGACGAAATTACTTTGGTGGAGGTTGCCCCAACATCTAGTTTCCGATCAATAAAATCATTCATTAAATTCGGTGGGAAGTTGCAAGCATAATAATTAAGAAATAAGCTTTCACAGAAAGGGTTTGAATGCTCCGATCAATAGAGTTCCAAGTATTAAAGTTCCATTAACTTCATGTAATTGCGATGGAACGATTTGCGTTAAAACTCTTCAATAGACAGAAGAGGGAAACGAAAAATTTTCTTTCTCTCTCTCTCTCTCTCTCTCTCTTTTTTTTTTTTTTTTGTAAGGAGATATAAGAATTTTTTAAGGAACAAATTTGCTTAGACTTTGCTCCCGAACATCGTACAAAGGGTTTATTGTTGAGCTTTTATTTGTTTTTGTTTTTTGTTTTACTTTTTGAAACTTTTTTCCATTTATGTATAGCCTAGAAAAGAAAAGAAAAATATTCGCTTAGTGACTCGAAGATTAACTTTTATGTAGTTTATTTTGGAAAAAAAAATCGATGTTTGACTTTTAATGCTTTTAAAAAGATTAAAAACAAAATAGACTTTTCTGCGTTTCGTGCAAATAGAAAATGAAGTTTTTAAAAGTTATTAAGATTTCAAAATTGTGATTATTGGGGATACCAACATTATAAGATTACAGTTTATTGAAAGAATTTAATCTTTATAAGCCGATAAAATAATTTTATCAACAAATTTATGTTGTGAGCTTTAATATTTGAAATGAATATATTATTTCATATCTCAATGTATTTTTATGGATTATAATAAGAAGATTAAATAATAGTAGTGTGAAATGTTTATACAAGCTTTTAGAAATATTATATAATCTTACGTTTGTCAGCCATTACTTTCACATTTTTAGTAAATTGAGTATTTTGTACTTAAAAAGGGAATGAAATAAAACTATAAATTATCAGTCTTATAAAACTGAAAAATTACTTAAGGATTTAAATTGAAGTAAACAATAAAAGTTATAATAGAGAGTTTTTAAAGCTTTTTGTTATTTTCAACATATTTCATTACTTTCAAATTTAGATCTCATTCAAGATATTTTAAAATTAATTGTTCATAAACACACATACACACAATCATATATATATACATTCAACTTTTTGTACACGGTCTTTTTTACGCAATTTTGAAATTAACAAGCAATTACAATTACGCAAGTTAACCAATATACTTTTTTACACGAATTTTTTGTTCTAACACAAATCCCCAAAAATTTAAATTACCGTCTAATACCACCTCTTTGATTCAGCCACTCAATCAATGTGTTATAGCAGCATTTAAAATGTACTACATAAAGCAAACGTTTAACTATATCTTAGACTCAGTGGAAAAAAGAAATTTGATTGTTGTGAAAGCATGAGAAAGCTTACGATTATAGATTGTATTACACAAGCTTCTTTTACCATCAAGCAGTTGCACCAATCGACCTTAAATGCTTGTTAAAAGATTTTTTTTGCCTGCATGCATTAAAAGTGGAAGTTTCGTAGTACAAAAATCAGCTGTGTATTTTAAAATTATAACTCTGTCAATTGACGGAGAAGGTCTTAACAACATACAGACGGCTGAAGACATCCAAAGGACTTTCTAGCCCTTTGGATGATGACAATTTGATCGAATTTTTGATAGTTTATGATAAAAAAGGAGTCGATAATGAGGATGTCAAAGATGAGCTTTAGCAGCAGATTTAATTCGTGAGGGCTTGAAATTTGCTACAAATATAAAGCATTTTCTTACTCATGATCCTGACCTAGAACTTGCATTAAAATTTCAACGTAATCTTAAGTTTTGTGTAGCAGGATATCAAGAATTATATACACAACTTGAAAGGAAAAAAAAAAAAAAAAAAAGAAAAAAACTACCGAAAACCGTTAATAACGAACGAAATTCTTCATCCTTCAGGAATATCTGACACATTTTCTGATGATCGCATTTTTGATCCAATTCGTAATAAACGTGCTCGCTTGTTGTCATGTAGCGATGAATAGTTCTTAGTTAGTAGTTTTATTCATAATTTCAATTTGAATTTTTATATGTTGTATGTACCTAAAGATTGAATTTTCACCATACAAAAATTCCTTTAAATAATTTTTTTAATGATTAAAATTTTTTTTAAGAATTTAATGATTAAATAATTTTTTTAATGAATAAAAATGATTTTTTTATTTTATAAATATGTAATATATGGATTTCATTATTACTTTTTTGCACGGTTTTTTGGGAAAATATTTAGAGTTTTTTCATCTTACACGATTTTTGAAAGTTGTGGAAACCCAAATTTACCATATGTCGCATTTATTTCTTACACGAGTTTTTTTGTACGGTTTTCTGAGGAACGTATCTACGGTGTAAAAAAAGAGTTGGGTATATATATATATATATACATACACGCACCCACACATACACGACAGTTTTGTAATTTAAAGCAAAACAATCTTGCACGCTATAGGCAATCCTTAAGAAGCACTCTTAGAAATGTATAAATCGGTAATTTATTTAAGAGAACTAGAAGCTACAATAATAAAAATTTTAAAAGAAATTTTTACTTTTTAAAATTCTGTGTATAAAATAATATAATGGATCAAGATTCAAAAAATCGCAATCTATTAAAAAATTTTCGAATTGTCAAAATTTTGTTTATGATACTTGAAAAAAGAAGTTCAATCTGATATGAATGCAAATAAAATATTTTAATAATCTATAACTGCAAGGGGTTTTCTAAAAATAAAGTGATTTGAACATTTGATGTCGAGAAAAATACTTACAAATATTTTTTGTTTTCATATACATCGTACAACCCCAGCACGTGGGGATGTTCGATAAGTTTCATGATGGCTATTTCTCGCTCAACCTGTAATAAAAAAAAAAGAAAGAAAATTAGTGTCTTAATTATAAACAACTTTAAAACGGAAAATTTACCTGATTACATTTTAAAATTTAAATTATACATAAATATGCAAGTATTAAATTCGGGGTGTTAATTTTTAGATCAATGCATTTTTAATACATAGCAACGCAATTTAATACTGATATTTTAAAAGATATGAAAATTATTCTATTATATGTTAGATAAAGGCTTTATTTGTTATAAATACAGCTTAATACAATAATAGGAAAATGTGCCTCTGAATTGAAGAAAGATAATTATTAAATATTTTCATTTTTTATTCCGAGATTTCCCCCATTCTTTTAAAAATACTTTTATACCCCATATGTGTAATATTGCCTCTTGTATTTGACAGATAAAAATTAGAAAAATTTCAGTTTAATAATTATAATAATTTTATACATTTTATTATTATTGTAACTAACCTTAAGGAAATAGTATTATTTGTATAATTTTGTGATTTCATTCTAGCTGTTATTGTTTTCTTAATTTAAAATCCATTGAATAAAAAAAAAATAAATGTCAATAAACCCTATTAAGAAATTTAATGCCAAATTATATTAATATCTTTTGATATCTGTTCCAGTAAGTGGTTATAATTTTAAGACAAATTAAATTCACTGGCTAAATTATTAGAATTGAAAAGTGAGAATTCAAAATTATAATTCAAATAAATAAAGAAACTCTTAGAAATTATTTGTTTGTAATAAAAACTTTTTTTAAAAAATATTCTAGCTGATAGTTGTGCTTATTTAATCTAAGTAAAATCTATGAAAATTAATCCAAATTCGAAATGACATTGCAATCACTTAATGTAATTTTTATTACTAGATTTCATAACAATTTGTTTTAAATATAATAAACACATATTACCATACATAACTCATTTATTTATATTATTGCACAATATTTATTTTTAAAGAGTTAAAACAATTTTCTTCTGAATAATCAATGCAAAAGTTTCTGAGCTTCTTATAAAATTTATAAGATGCCACTCATACAGTTATGGATTTCATGAATTTTCAAAGCAGTTTGCAGTCTAAGAAATGGTATACTCATTTTCAGTATATTATTTTAATCTATGTTACGTAGATGCTTAACTGTACATACAGTTTCATATCCTATTTTGTTTGGCATTTGAAATGTTCAGTTTTTGAAAACATTTTGTAGTAATAAATGTAATAAATTTATGCAATTGAAATTTAATTAAAACATAACATAATATAAAAATTTTTCAAGGTAAAATTTCAAATTATTTTACTGAAAGAAGTAAGTATTTAAGTTTAAAAACGAATGTAACTTCGTCACTTTCACTTGTTTATATTTAAAAGAAATTTCATAACTAACTATAATATTTAAGTTATAGTTGATTATAAGTTCCTAATATTTCTAAAGTAATTTTTTTTTGGTAAAAGGAATTTTACATGATAAAAGAAGCATATTTTTTATGTTAGGGAAATCAAAATAGCTCATGTTTATGGAAACAAAATGATATTTCAATGATACGTGTGGTGGACAGCAGTAATGGCGGTAACAATCCAAAAATATATTTGAGGATATTCCACTCGAATATCTCTACGACTATCTAGTATGACGTATTATAATTCCCCCTTTTTTAAATTTTAATTAGTAATAATTTAATCTTTTAAAATAGATTGACAAAAAACGGCAATAAATTTTTATATTATGTAACTCTAAGGCGTTATTTTATATCTAGAATAAAATAAATGTATAATTTGAAAATATCATTTCGCTTACATTTGCTCTTATTTAGAGTTTTGTATTTTAATTCGACTATATTACAGTAGTTTTTTTAATTTCAATTTTCACGTTCAAGAATGCAAATAAATAAGAATAAAGAAGTGGTTTCTTTACATTTAAGAAATAGTATCTTTACAGATTTTTCCTACTAATAAAAAAACTTTTAGTTGGAAAAACTATTAAGGTTAATCAGATTTTCTCATAAAATGCGTGAAATTACACTTTCACGCATAACATAAACTTTATATGCAGTAATAACGAAAACACACACAATTATTTTACCTTTTGCAAAACGGATTCACTTAGTTTTTCTCGGTTAATGATTTTAATAGCTACTTTCCTTCCTGTAATGCAATGCACGCCCAATTTCACCAGACCTGTAAAATAAAAGTAATGGATATAAAGAATTAAACACTTTTGAGAATCCTTTTACAGATTAATTTTTTTTATAAAACATGCTAAGCAAAGATAAAAAAAGAAAAATATATACGAAAAAGTTTCTTTTTTTATTATTGTTAAATCCCCCGTTAAGAGCTTTACTATTCTTTAAATTATAAGAAGACTATTTAAAAATAATTTTAATTGTTTTTTTTTATCTTCCCCATTGTCTGAAAATAAATTTATTTAAAATGTATTTAAATGTGAAACGTTTTTTCTTACGAAAGCAAAAAAAAGTTCAGGATGTATTTTAAAACTTGAAAATCCATAAGAATTATGTATTTTATTTAAAAAAAAAAGTTATGAATTAAAACTATAAATTAATTTATATTAAACACTTTTAAGATAACAATTTAAAGTTATTAAATACAATGAAAGTATATTATAAATTAAGGAATCATTTGATACTAATAGTATTTAAAACGAGCTAAAATAATTACAATTTAACTTCAAGGAGATTTTCATTACGTTGAAAAAAATATTTTCTATAAAAATAACATAAAACATACAAAAGTGCGGGCTTTTAATATACTTAGAGTCAGTTAAGTACCTGCATTTAATTCGGTACTTGGAACAAAAAAAATAAAGGATTACAATTAACGATAAAGTTTAGTAATTCAAGAATTCTATTCAAAAGAACTAATAATCGTTTGCTAATGAACTTTTCAATTCAGAATTCATACATTGTTTTTATGCCTATTCATTAAAGATAAATTGGACCTCTAAATAATTTCACATTTAATGTAACTATAACAAGCAGAAGTTTATTAAAGCAAGTTTTCTATAAATATGTATAGTATTATTTTTATAAACTGAAGTGAATTTTTCTCATTCATCTGTGAAATCGATTAAAAATTACAAATTTAAGATAAGTTGTGATAACATTTCAATTCTGTAAACGTGTGTAAATTTTTTTTAACTTTTTCAATGACAAACTTTCCTTAATGCTTATAGGGTTATAAGTATTTTCATGGTAGATCTATGGAAGATTTGATTTTGTATTCTAAATTAATCAAAAGTAATTCTTTTGCTTTTAAAGCATGGTATGAGCACAGTACATTTCATCAATATCTTTAGAAATATTTTCTTCCAATCTTAAATTTTGTTTATTTTTTGGGAAATGTACACACTCGCGTAACTAAACACTAAAGTAAAATAAATGAAATATAGATTGATTACTAACGTCGCATTGAGGAGCAACACAAGGGCTATTGGTGACGGACCTCATAAATCTGAACCATGATTCAAGTGACGAGGACGAAATCTGAGTTGTCGCCCTTCTCTCCTAACTTCCACACCATCCCATAGAAAGAATTAGGAGCCATGACAGATTTAACGTGTATCGGCCTCATTACACAATGGATCTTAGGTTGTACCAGGATTCGTACCCACGACTCGACTGACACAACGCCATTATGACCACTCGGCTACCGCGGCCGCAAAGATATATGGAGCATTTTGCATATTGGGAAATTATTGACCGATTCTTGCAGATGATGAGCACAATATTAGGATAAACAGATCTGTTCCCGATTGTGAAATTGCGAATTAATATTAATATTGAAACAATTTGTAATTCAAAAGTTTTCAGAGTTAAGGTTCTATTGTTTAACAATAATAGTGGGCAACTTCAAGCATTTGAAAAAATAAATCTTTAAAACGAAAATTAGAGCTTAAGTTAAATCTTAAGTAAACAATTAAAAGAAAGGTATTAAGCGTTCTCGGTGTATCTTAGAACTTACATCTGATTATTTCAAAGTTAAAGTAAAAAAGAATACATTCCTTGTTATGAAATATAATTACAATCAATAGTGGTTGAGCATCATGTTATTTGACATGAATAGTAACGTACAGCTACATTCCCTTAAATGATAATGTTCCAAATAATATAGATAATCAACTTTTATCAACTCATGTTATTATTTTAAAGAGAGCTCCTTTTTCTTGATGTTTCTTTTACTTAATTATTCAAGTTTAAAAAAAAAAAGAAGATATGAATTTATAAAGCAAATAATTTCATTAATAATTCTAAAAGAAAAATGTTGAGAACATTAGAAATCACGTGTTTTATATAAATATTTGTTTTGAACTTTCAATCTTTATCAAAATAGTAACAATATGGTAACGACAACGATAAACAAATTTTTTCGACATTTTCCGAAACATTAATTACTTTAAACAGAAATTTAGTAGCGTTATTCATTTATAAATTACTATGTTTCAGCAAACCCACCACTCTCTTTTGTTCTAAATTAAATGAATATCTTGTTTCTATTTCAGAAAGGAAGGAAACGAATTAGTCATTTGCGAAATATTTTATTATCTTAATTGATTAAATTTGCAACAGTTACGCGAAACTGCTAATGAACCGTTTAATTAGAAGTGTTTTGTAGGTTAATTACCCTGACAAAACTAATCAAAATAGTCAAATTTCAGAAAGCAGCCATGAAACAATTTGTTTTGCTGTTCATTGAATCACTTACGATATGCAATGTGAATTCAGCGTACGATGAGCTTAAATAAGTTTAAAAACGAAATTAGTAAATGTGCCTCTACCTAGTAAGTTTATCTTTCATTAAATTTTATTTACTTAAATATATCCTGCTGTTTAATCTGTATAAATATTGTTTACACGTGTTATTTACATAATTTTATAAGAAACAGTAATAAGTTAATTGTTTATTTATTTATTTTTTGAATTTAAAAGGAAAGTAAGAAATTAAAAATAATTTTTCTATTTATTTAATGACTGCATTCATTTATTAATTATTATATAATCAGTATATAATAAAAATATTTTGGAATTAGTGTACTTTTAAAATGAATTTTTTCTCGTTTAAATGGATAAAATTTGATTTATTTGAATAAAAAAGAAAGAAGTATTTTGTGAGAAATATCAACAGTGCTCATGGATTCAACAGAAATATGTGCATCAACCTCCAAATTTTATGCCAGAATTGTAAACGTATTAATTAAGTAATATGTAAATACTGATTTAAAAGTTATCGTTAGCTTACAATATTTTAGAATACATATGATAGTATAAGAGAGCATTTTATTTCAAAAAATTAATAAAACATCTTATTTTTAATGAGTAAATATAAAAATAGCATCAACAATGAAATATTTTTTACAGCAAGTTTAGGACACTTTTTTACACCATGAGCTTGAATGAATTCGATACTGCTGATTTTAAATTTTTTCGATGACTGAATAATGAAATGCAATTTAGGTAAAATAAACAAGTTGAATACTTTAAAAGGAAAGTAAGGAAATTTGTTAAAAACAACATTTTAAAATAATCTTTTAAGAGTTACTTTTTTGCA
>BMAW01002376.1:126582-138770 GCA_019974015.1 Nephila pilipes | reverse complement strand
TTATCAAGTAAAAGTAAGGTGTATCCTCAATTGTTTGTGCCACTGTAGATAACTTCACTAAAGATAAGAAGAGCAGTTTCGTAAAATGAATTTTTTTTTTATTATTCGTTACAAAATTGATATTGGAGGTAATTTTGCGATTTTTACAGTATTGTTAGGTAACTAATTCAAAATTTATAAACAATAATATTTCGTTTTTATTGACATGTTTGATCACTTCTTTACTTTTAGTTTTCTTATTACTATATAGCGAAATTTATTATGTCGTCACTATTATTACACCTTTGTACCAGAAGGTTAAAAGAAAATGAGTCTACACTAAAAATTCAGTGCATTTACAACACAATATACACCTAAACATTATCTAAATTTAAATTAATATATTCTGTCAGATTTCGTTTTCAGTTTTTATGAACTTTTTTCGTGAAACAAATCGTAAACTTACTCATATATCTTGATATTTTCGTATTTATTAGATTAATGTACTAGTATTATATTTTAAAAATAATTTTATAGTATTAAAAAATGTTCGATACTTTAATAAAAAAAAAAACTTTCACTGCTTTTTTCCCTCATGAAACGAATATAGTGAATTTATATAAGAATAACTTATTAGGTAGACACACACAAATAAAAAGATCGTTTTTACTATCCGATAAAAACTTTCAGACGCTTTACAGTAGTTGAAGACGGATCATCTGGTATAAGGTTTTGATAACATTCTTCAAAAGTTTCCAAAAACGATAGACGGAACTTATTTTTTTCCCGACTTATAAAGTCTGATCACGGTGTTAAGGGAAGAAAACTTCACACACGCACATACACTTACTGACTTTAAAAAAGAAGCTTTTTCTAAAGAAGTAATTCTCGTTCCTCCAAAATGAAATACAAAAGTGATGGGAGGGGGGACCAATGCATCACCATGGTAACACTAAAAAAAGGGACTTCCTTCAACTTCAATGGCCTTGCGTTGTATTTCCCTTCAAGAGACTACTCTCTGAATGGCCAAGTAGATATTTAGAGACCCTAGGAAATAATATTCAGAGAGACTCACAGCAAGGTGATGTTGAGAAGAAAAGAATATATTTAGAAAACTGAATTGTTCGGAAGTCTATAGGTATCAATATTTAAAATGACCATCTCAAAAATTGTGAAAATAAACTGTTAACCATCGGAATAAATAATACAGAAGGGTGAAAATTCCTCTAATAATAATGTAAAATATTTTTAATTTAAGGAGTTCCTATAAGAATACAATGTCGCATATTTTCATCATTAACTGTGGTTTTTAAAATTATATAACTACTGAAATTACTTTGAGGAAAAATGCTTTAAAAATTTTATATATAGTTAATATAGAAAAATGATGTTCACAGCAAAATTTACTTGCTCGGAAAAATATACATAAAATTATTTTTCCATTGATGAAGTGATTTTTTTACATTAGATACGGAATATAAATTTTTATAAGCATTGCATGCAATATTATAGTAATCGTATGGTTAGATTGCTTATAAATTATCTTCTCATTAAAAAGTCTTATCAATAATAACAATACATAAATAAAAAAGTTTCAATTATAATCAAGAAGGGAATATAGGGAGATATTTACGGTAATAGATGTCACTTAACAAGCATATTCTACTTAATCTGGTCCACACAGCGTATTGCGAGGATAACTACTTCACTTAGCAGTTTCTGGCAACGAATCTCATAACTTCAAGCCACTCTCAAGTAACGAAATGTATCAATGCTAGAATATTACTTTCAAAATATTTGAGATCCGGTTGAATTGACTCTCCACTAGTCAATATGAACGTTCTTAGGTGTTCTAGTCTCAAACCCACGACAAGTAAGCCTCCTAGCCATTGCTCTTAATAGTTGTAACTACATCAGCTTCTATGTTCTTCAAATCTGTGTAAACTCAGCTCTTCCTCTCTTTCGTCACGAGAAGAAAGAGGGACGAAAATATCCAAACCATTAAAGATATATTTTAAATGTATGCTATTCAATCATTATTATCATAGTAGCATCGAAAAAGATAAACCCAATAAGACTAAACTTTTATTATTTCTTAAAATGCTGGTAACAGTGTAGTAAGTGTATCAAGTTTTTAAAATTTAAGTACAAAATATAGTGATATGCGCTAGTAAAGAAAAATGAAACAACTTTTTCTGCTATATATTATGCTAGTTATCAAATGATAAAAGCAAATTATAGCAAAAATCTAACATCAATTACATAATAATCAAAGAAACTCGTAGTTGTTTAGAGGTGGAGTATTTTGATAACAAGAAGGAAAGATAAACAGACATAGAAATTATTATTGAATAATATTTAACGATTAAAGCTCTGAACTGATTAATTTGTTACGATGAAACAACTGATTAATGGCGAGAAAGTTAAAGAGATAATTATATGAAATTCTTTTTGATTCATACACTTCTGCAAATAAATTTTAACTTAAGAATTTGAAAAATTACTTATTCTTTTATTATTATATACAGAATTGGAACCTATTAAAAATGCCTCATTATTACGAAAATTAGTAAAAACTTCTTTCGTCCTTTAAAAGTTAAAATTGAAGAAATTCACCGTACACAAAGCAGTTTTCAACCTTTATGTGCATGTATTTAATAGTTTTTTTCCCCCAATAAGTTAGTATTTGAGAAAAACAGTAGTTCATGCGAAATGTGCTATCTGGTTAGAAATTCAAATAATCAATAATGTACATAGTAAAATAAAGTAGTGAAAGGAGCTTCAACTCTAGGCATTCAAAGCAACGAGAATAGTAGTCTGCAAAATGTTATGGTAGTAAGTTCCAGACGTATTAAAAAAAGAAATCTTGGTCATCAATCTTGATCTAAACTTGAAAAGAGACAAAATTTTTGTTGTTGTGAGAAGCTCATCAGTTAAAACAGTTTTAGTTGAAGTGGCTTGTTTTATAAAGTGTTTTCAGAGAAGTTATTTGCGTAATTAATCGGTTGCGTGCCGAGTAAGACATTAAATATTTTAGGAACATTTTAAAGATTCTCAATAGCATTATATAAAAACGTAAGATATGCACATCAGCTTATAATAACTTTCACAGAGAAAGTCGTATCATTCAAACACGCAAAAAAAATATTTTTACTGTCGTTTTATTCCTGTATGCGAAAAAGAAATAGTAAAATATTATTTATTAAATTTCCAATAGTGATAAAAACTATCTGTAACATTTTAATCAATCTGATGTAACCAAGTAAAATTTATATAGATCAGAATACAATCACTTTTAGAGTAGTAGCAAATGTAAATTATTCCAAAACTTATTAAAATTAATTAACACTTAATTTTAGTTCTTTTATTGGTTTTTCTGTAAGAATTTAATTTTCATATCTCTTTGCTAATTTTTCCTGTGAAATTCATTCTTTTGAATTTATTACAATTATCTTAGTAACATTATTGAAAGTGGCAAACACTGTATTGAATTTGAGAACACTACTTAGCATTATAACTTTTGCATTGATAAAACCCGAGAAAGCTCATAAAATAATATTGTACCGCACATAACAATAATGCTCTAACTATGTAACACTGATTTTGCCAAGAATTGAAATTGCAAAAAGTGATAGAAATAGCTCTTAATAAATTAATTCGAGAGTACTTATGCCCATTTTTAACATTTTATAATAACTATAATAATTAACAGCAGTTAATAATAAAGACATTAGATTAAGTACATGAACGAAATACAGACTGAAGTAATTTGAAATAATTAATCAAAAATTTCGTAGAGCCCGAATAGGTTCATAGCTTGAATACTGCATATCAAGAACAAGTATACACTTATTATGCTGGGCTATTTAGGGGCATTCTCTTCACTAACCGTGGGGACTTTGTGGTAATTCAAATTACATAAAATTACAGTTCCTTCCCATTCAAAACGAAACGTGGTTAGGTAAATAAGATGAAGATGAGAAATGTAGTGAAATGAAGGAGAGACACGATATATAAGCGAAATAGAGTTGAAAGAAAGAGGGAGGTAGAGGATTACGATAGACTCATAGATATTTGTAAATTAGATGGAAGAATCGTAATTAATCGTTGGATTTTAAAGATTACTAGATAAAGTGGTAAGATTCAAGTTTGCTGTTAACGAAAAGCGTTTGTATCAGAACGATTGACTAAGATTACTTTATTATTACAATATTTTTTTATTCTAATAATAATGTCTTAGTTTACAAAATTATTCATTCTAATTCAAACGCTTCTCGTTAACAGCGAATTTGAACCTTACCACTTTAACTAGAAATTTTTAAAATCTTAACTCAGAGAATCTTTTTTTCACCGAGTTAAAAGAGGGATTCGAGAGAGAAAGGGACCTTATATATTCCTTGGCAGTTAATGAAGTGTTTTGCCTTATTCTTACTTAATTTCAATTGGAACTTTGAACTTATTGACTATCTAACTACATTTTAAGATGAATGTAAAGCTGAATAATGAAAGATATACATTATGAGGTGACTCGAAATAAAATAAAGAACAAAAAGGTGCAACAAGAGTATAGTTTTTACAATGGATCAATTAATTTAAAGTACTTTTTTGTAAGCTATAATTTACAATTAGTATTCAATGCTTAACACTTGATTCTCGCAGAAGAATAAATGAATAACTTCTCAAAACAATTTATGCGAACTATTTAATATTTAAAAAAAAAGACTTCTCCTTCCAAGAGTTTCAAGATTATTTTATTTTTCTACGGATCGATCGGAGCACAGATGCCGCTACGTATAGCTAGAGAATAAGGGTGGGTGATTTTTCTCAGATGCCTTTAACTTTAAGGCTTGTATAGCAGAGATCAGGAAGGAAACGTTATCCAGAAGAAAAAAAAAAAGAAAAGAAAAATAATCTTTTCACAAAATTCTTGGAAGAAACGGAATGGGAAACAGATTTAGTTTACGACACAAAAGAGAATGCAGCCATAAGATTAGTTAGAGATTAAATAAAAATGAAAGATTGATGAAATTTGATATTTTAATATTTTTTTTTTACAGAAAAGGACACGTAATGAGCAAACTTTTTGATTTTCACCAGTTTAATGTGATGAATATTTTTATTTTATAATAGAATTAAAAATATGAGCACTACACATTATAAATTAAGGACTTAAAATATTTTATAACTTTTATTTTTATAGAAGAAAAATTTTGATGTAACGTTGATAACGTGATATTTTTCTTTTAACAAACTAAAAAAAATGCTTAGCTAGACATAAATGAAAATAAAATCCTAATTTTTTTATGTGTTATGCCACAACACATAAAAGTTTTTTAGGATAACAACAAACGATTTTGGATGTAACATAAATGAAAACAATGTTGTAATTTATTTTGCACTTAATATAGACCATTTTTTCATATCAACTTAAATATAGGCGTTCAACGATTGAACGTTTCTCTCATTTCTGTTACGCTTGATAATTTTTAGCCGAATATGTTAGGTACGCTGATCAAACATTTTTCTGACATAGGGCAGATTCCCTTATAAAAGGCGTGGCTCCTCTTAACAGAACTATTTTGTTTTTACACGAAAATTATCATTAACTAATTAACTGTCAATCAGTTGCAAAGATCTTTCGTATTAATGGGAAGTAGAGCAGTTTTCCCGGCCTTGAGGTTATGTATTTTTGTTCATTTCTATTACTTTTGCAGACAAGTTACACCTTCCACGATCCTAAAAATATACAGTCTGTTATACATGAATCCTTCTATGAATGCGAGTGTTAAATAACGTCCAAATCAGTTCAGAATTTTTGTTTTAAAGAAGTCTTTTCTTGTTTCAGAAAGAAATTTTCTGTCTGAGTTAATTCAAATGCTTAAGTATTGATTGACACATTTCGAAGAAATTTGTTTTGCTATAAAAATATATTTTGTTTTGCAATCAGGTTTTGCTAGAAAAAAATATATTTTTACTTTAAAATACAAATGCGTGATAAATTATATTAATTGTTGATAAACCATAATTTAAATATAAAAATGCTTATAACAAAGTATAATAACTAACAATTCTATTCTAGTTCAGAATAAGTTCGATTGATTGGTTTTATTAACGTCGCACTAAAAGAAAGAAACACAAGGGCTATTGGCAGATTGCGCAAGGGGACCGAGCTCACCCAAAGCGTTTGGAGCTACAAACCGCCCTCCTCCGGAAGACAATCACCCCCGAAATCAACATTTATTGGCAAAAAGAAAAAAAAATTCTTACAATAGATTAACAAAAAAACTGTACATGTTGGAACAAATAAAGGATGAATAAAACATAATCCAAAAAATCAAAAGAAAACATAATCAAGTAATTGTTTACAGATGAATCATAGTTCAAACGACGTTCATCGTTCTAATACTTTCATTTTCTCGCATTTCATTTTTCTTTTCTTTTCCTTTTTTTGGAATGCTTATCAATCTGCACCCTATCGATGTCGCGATTTCCTGGTAATACCGGATGCTGATATGCTGATACAATGACTCAGTAGGCAGACAGGCTTATGATAACGGAGTATACACAATCACACAAAATGGAACATTACAAAATTCAAAAATGAAGTACTAGACAAAAATATAAACATGCATACAAGGTATACAGTTAAAAGCACATAATAGGGAAAATTGAAAATTTATAGATGTAACCAATATTGAAACTTTTATGAAATTTGTTGAAAAATTTTACGAGCCGTAAGAATACAGGATTTAAGATGAAATGCAAAATTGATTTTCACGACTTCAGCCAAATAGATTTATCTTCAACAACAGGACAGTTTAAATGAAAACTTCTTGTAAAAGGGCAAGAGAAAAGGTGATGGCCAGCATCACTAACAGAGCCGCAGGAACATAAATTTGTATTTTTCAAATGGAAACGATTTAAATAACAACTAAGGGACCATGACCAGCTAAGAAGCGAGTAATAAAACCTGAATCGGAATAAAAATTCGGATTTTGTCTTGGAATTCAGGAATGAACCCTAATACCGGTATTACAAGTTGACCACTAGGACTCCCAGTCAGAAAGAAGCTTACTTTTTAAAATCTTAACTATATGAGACTGAGTGGCAGGGACATTCATTCCCTCACCATCAGTGACGGCGAGTTTTGTAAATGAATCTGCAATTCCATTGTAATATTCTCCGATGTGGGCCCGAACCCATTATAGGTTATAAAAATAGTAATAAGTTGCTAATTTTTCTTTAATAATGTTAATAAAGGCTGATTTATTTCTGATACTCTACAGAAAGAAATAAAGATGATATACTGTCGGAGTAAGCAGAAACTTTGAAGTTATGAGAGACGTCCCACAAAATGGCAAACCCCATTGCCGAAAGATCGGCCTGGAAAAAGGCATTATAAGAATTCAGTTTAAACATGTATACCCTATTTAGGACACCCCAATGGAAGACACGCATGACGAATACAGTTTTGGACCCAATCCTTGATCCGTCGGTGTAAATCTCTCACTTGGAGGGCCCCGAAAATTTGTTAAGAAAAAGAATTTTTTCCAGGACGAACAGCTTTCAGTGAAGTACTTGAGTCGAATAGGATATTATTAACCAGGTGAAAAATTATTAGAAAAATGCTGCTTCTAGATTTAATATTTAAGGAAATGAAATTTTAAGGTAAGATGAATATGGAAAACCCGATAATTATCTGGAAAGCAGCCGTAGGAGACGTCCTATAGGCCTCAGTAATTTTTAAAAGGTTAATATTAATGGAATTTAACTTGGTAATTTGAGAGGAGTTTAGATCATTACTCCCAAAACCTCACAACATAGACAATAATATGTTCTATAACAGATAAGTACCCTGATTTATAATTTTTAGAATTGAAATCACCAAAGGAAACCCTATTAAAGTTTAATGAGAGATTATAAATTTTTTCTTTAAGATAGTTAATGGGGGGGAGGGGAATTCCAAGAGAGCCGGTAGACAATCAGAATATCTAAATATTTGTAAAATTTACGAATTTTAATGCAGGAATTGTTTAGCTTGAAAATTGGGTTTCGACTAAAGACATTGACACCACGAACTCCCTTGTTATGAATTGATGGGCATCTAAATACAATATAAGTGGTTTTCTCAATCGAAAACGTCACTTGACCGAGGTTCAAAACTATGAGGTCCGTGGTCAATAGCCCTTGTTGCTCCTAGTGCAACGTTAATTAAACCAACCAACCAAACTCAATCAATCAAAATATCTAACCTTAGCCATGCCAGATGCTCAGCAATATGATTACTTAAAGTATTGAAGTTATGCTATAGGTCTCTTCTAGAATTTCCGGAGGAAATAACCGCCATATTTTCCTCAAAAGCTTGAAATAAAAAGGTTTCGCAATTAATATCCAAAATATAGTTTAAATATAAATTCCCCAGAGTGGGTGGCACCGAACCCTGTGGACAGCCTTGTGTAATTAGATGCTTAATCGTAAAATTAGTATCACAAAAAAATAATATGTCGATTTATAAAGTAAGAATATTTAAACTTTTGGAAAGATATTGGACAATTAAGATTCCCTAAGAATTTAAGAAAGAATAGACTAATTTATGTTGTCAAACACTCCTTTGATATCGATATAAGTAACAGTAACATATTCTGTAGATCTTTTGTGTTTGATATGTGAAACTAAATGAAAAATTGCTTCGTAACAGCACAAATTTTCTTTAAACCTAAATTGAAGTGGATGAATAATATTGTTTTGATAAACCCAGAAATATAATCTATTCGCAAAGCACGCTCAACAACTTTCCCTAAAGTGTTAACAAACAAATTGGTCAATATGATTTAACGAATGATGGGTCCTTACCAGGTTTAATGAAGAGTTTCAATTTTGCATCTTTAAAATTATTTGGGAAATAGGAAAATTGCAAACAAAAATTGATAAATTTCACTAAAAGGTTAGGAAAATTAAGAAAAAATATGCTTCCAAACTTCATAGTCCAAAAAATCAAGACCGGAAGCCTTCCCACCGCGGAGATTTTTAAAAACCAAGAATACCTCTTCGTGAAAACCACCGGAGGAGGTGTAGATTCTTCAAAAGCCAAACTAAAAGTTTCACTGAACACTGGGAAAAGAGAACGCATTAAAAATTCATATTTCTTCTCGGAAGATTTATCAGACGAACCAAGAATTACTAGAACCCTCAAGGGGTCGAGAGTTCAGGGACTTACCAAAAGCAACCCTGAACTTCAGACCAAAGTTTTCGTTATTAGTGGGGCAGAAATGTTCCTAGACCTCGTGTTTAGCCTCGAGAATTTCCTTTTATGTAAAAATCTTCCTCTTTATATTGTTATTGTAGATTATCAATTTCTCTTGGTGAAAAATTATTTTTGACGAGACATAATATTTTCCTTTAAAGAACATTTAGTATATATCTGATAATTTTTAAATTATTTTTCCACCAAGAGAAAACTGAAGTAGCTAGAATGTATTATTTACGAAAGGTCTTAAGAATGCGGATGACCGGACGGTTGAAGTCAATAAAGTTGCAAAATCCTCCAGCTGTGTGTATGTGTGTGATCAGAATTCTGAACAAACTCAACTATTTGAATAAGCTTGGGTTAGAAATTTTAAAAAAAATTCAGAAATTTATTGAAACCGTGTTTAGTTTTTAAACGAAATTCCGAAGTATTTAAATCACATCGCAGATGAACACTCACAAACTGGTGATCGCTCTGAGATTCCCGCGGTCCAGAACATCCCACCAATCCAATCAAATAAAGAATACTATTAGAAATCAAAATGATATCTAGATTGCCTTACCTGAATGAAACATAAAAATAAATCTCAATTATGATATATTTAAGAAATTAAGGTTATGTTATAAGGCGAAATCGACGGGCCGTGATAAATGGTCAAGGTCGTGGACTAGCGGCCGGCAGTTTTCGTTCAGTCTTGGGTTCGATCCTTGGCCACCAAAGACCCGCCGTGTAGCCGGGTCTGATGCACGTTAAATCTGTTCGGAGCCCAAAGTCCTCCCGTTGGCGTGATGTGGATGTTAGGAGAGGAGGGTGCCAGCTCAGGTGTCGTCCTCGTCACTTGACCGTGGTTCAAAATTACGAGGTCCGTTGCCAATAGCCCTCGTGTTGCTTCTAGTGCGACGTTAATAAAAACTAAACCAAATTAAGGTGAAATCGACCAGAAGATCCGCCCTGGTATCAGTAAAACCATAATCCCAGATGAAAGATTTCGCATTAAAGTCTCTCGTCAGGAGACAGCCATGATTCGAAATTTTATAAGCAGGAAGTTCCTTTAACAAAATATCAGATTCATCATGAGGAGAGAAATGTAAGTTTATTAATAAAATAGAAAGTTTTTTAAGATTCAGTAAAACACTTATTGAATGATAGGTTTTATTGAAGGATTCGGGGTAAATTAATTTATAAAAACAAACAGTGAGAAATTTATTTTTTAAAGAGAAATATGGAGTTGAACTAGTGGAAGAACTTAAAAGATTATTAAAGTTAAAGTAAGGATTTTGGATAAGCAGAAGGTCCGATCCGAGTACCGAAGCTTCCACAAAGGCTGGAGATGCGCAGTCCACGAGTGATTAACATTCAATTACAGAATATCTGTTCGATCAGTCATGGGTGCGAAAAGAAGCAGGAGAACTAATGAATGACTGAAGTCAGTGTGGGAACAAATGAGAAATTATTACAGACTAAATATATGAGTATATACACTCTATAACAAACAAACAAAAAAAAATCGCCGCACCGAGAAGGAGTTACCCGATTGTAATAAAATTTCGTATGCAAAGACATTTGGACAAAACACGCAAAAGATTAAAATTTGGTGGCAATGAATGAATAGCGGGAGATACAGCACATCGGAACTGCGCACTCGGCAGGTGTATATAAGAAGCGATTCTCTATCTGATGGTCAAATTTTCTGTTGCATTGCGATTTAGGATACCCTTCAACTACTGAAAAAAAATGCCTCGCCGCAGGATTCGAGCTCGTTATGAGCAGATGTCAGAGTTTGAAAGAGCAGATTGGGCAAATCAGCGAATTGCTCGTCATATGGGTCGCAGCGAAGCGGCGATTAGAAGATGCTGGCAAGAACGGGTGGACAGTGGCAGATTTCAGCGTCATGAGGGTAGCGGTCGACTAGGACCACAGTAGATCGTGAGGATAGAGTGATTGTCAGGTCAGCTGTCACAGCGCCTGATTAATCGTTACTAACTCTCAGACGTGCGACCCACACACCAGTGTCCATCATGACCATTCACAGACGGTTGATAGAGCTAAATCTACACTCGTACCGGCCGCTACGCCACCTGCCACTCGCGTCTGCACACTGTCGAGCCAGTTTACAGTGGTGCTTGGCTCGACCAGGTTGGAATGATGCTGACTGGGGATGTATACTGTTAAGCGACGAATCCCGCTTTCAACCGTGTCTTGACGATAATCGAAAACATGTCTCGAGACGCCTGGGGTAGCATGCCGATTCTGCTTTCACTATTGCACGCCACACAGGCCTCAACCGGTAGGTATGGTCTGGGATGCCATTTCCCTCGATAGCCGGACCTCTTTGGTCGTCATAGAGGCACACTTACAGCACAGCGGTAAATCGACGACATTCTGAGACCGATTTCGCTACCGTTCCTTTTTCAGTATCCCGGCCTTATTTTTCAGCAAGGTAATGCCAGACCACATACGGCACGTGTTGCTATGAACTATCTTATAGCTTTTCAAACACTTCCTTGGCCAGCCAGATCTCTCTCCAATCGAGCATGTCTGAGATATGATGCAAAGGTGATTGCATATAACTGGGAATGTTGAGGACCTAGCCCGACAATTGGAGCAAATTTGTCAATAAATGCCGCAGGAGACCACCAGGGAGCTTGAACACTCTATGCTACGTTGTGTGGCAGCTTGCATCCAGGCTAGAGTTGGGTCAACACCTTATTGAGCTCATTACTTTGTAACTCTGAAGTAAATCATTAAATTTTTTTGAAATTTTAATCATTTTCTATTCTGTACATAATTTTCCTATCCTCCAATTTTTGTCTCCATCGAACAACTTCTTCTTGGTGCGTCATTTTTTATAGAATATATATATTAATGAAGCCGGAGTGAGAGTCCAGGACTTTCTTAGCTCGTCTACTTTCGAACTTCTATATAACAAGGGAGATCCTCATACCTATTTACATTACAATGG
>BMAW01002376.1:65344-126572 GCA_019974015.1 Nephila pilipes | reverse complement strand
ACTTGTGTTTTAAGCCCATAAAGACCTCAGGGAATAAAAAGTCTCTGAAGAAAATCGCTGTTTTGCAGGTCTGAAAATAATAAAACCTTTTTTCATTTTACCTAGCCTTAATTTAATATTGCCGGCATAAAAGCAGGTGGTTTTATTTCTCTTTCTTGAATTCTTTGTTTCGAAGAAAAATGAGTTAGATAATAAAACGACAAAAGGAACCCAATAATGAAATGTCATTTTGCCTCGAGCTCGTTACTCTTTTGTAACGTCAAAAGTCTTAAAAGAACACGCAGTTTTTGTCTCGATTTTTATTTGAAAACAGAGGACAAAGCTGCTCTCAAAGAAAGTGAATTTGTTCACGGTTTGGGATTCAGGCTTACTTTTTTTTTTTTTTGCTAAGTGCATTAAAGGTTTCTATTTTGGACTAATGCTGTTAAGTACAGAAGCTTTTGCTTTATGTCTTTTTTTAAACAAGTGTAAATTATATCAGCTGTCAGGATAAGTAGACAAAAAAACCCGATAGGTATATTACAATCAGTGGTGTAGAGACGAGAGAGTGAGCTATGGGAGTTGTAACCTCCCCCCAAAAGGATTGCTGCATACTGAAATTCTAAAGCTGAAAATTTTTTTTATACTGAGTTTTATATTATTTTTTAAGGAAAAAAAAATTATCTTCGAAATCCTGTAATGCACATAAACGTTCTTTTCATCACGCAAATAAGCAATCATATTTGAAATTAATTTTGAGTTGAAGTGGGAAACTCCGCCTCTTGAGATGTGTCTCGCTACGCTCCTCATCACAATCCTATAAACCATAGCTTACGTATCAGATTCGTTTAATTCATATGAAAAATAACCTATTGCTAAGTAGAAATAGTTACAAAAATGATTTTTTGCAGCTATTTTTAGGTATTAAATAATCAGAAAAATATAGAGCAAGGAGAATTTAAAGGAAATTTTCACGAATTGATGGTAGGTTTGAGCTTTTATTGCTCCGGATTTATAGGAGAGACAACTGTGAAGGCCCTGATAAGTATAAGCCCTGGTCAAATGGCAAGGATAATACTTGAGCTAGTAACCTTACTTTCTAGCTTCCACGGAATACTATTATTCTGTTTGACGATTAATTGATTTTAATTAGTCTTACTTGGAAGAAAAGTAAAAACTATTCTGACGATATAATTCTGAGCCATAATTAAACATAATTCTGAGCCATGGTTAGTGTTTAAGACAATATTTGGTGTGACAACTCACTCTCTTAACTTCCACGCCATGTAAACGTAGGGACTTTAAGTCCTGAAAGGTTAACATCCAACAATATATCTACACTAAGGTTCTGAATGGACTGACTGATTGCTTTATCAAAGTCGCACTTAGGAACAATACGAGGGCTATTGGCGTTGGAAACCTTGTAATTTTGAACATAGGACAAGTAACGAGGACGACATTTGGACTGGAAACTCACCATTAAAATGGAAAACTTTAAGCCCTGTCATATTTAACATACATCAGTCCCTATACACAGCGGGGTTTTGGGGGTCATCAGGGCGGGAACCCAAGATTCGACTGAAACTTCGCCAGCCGTAAACTCGTAACCATGCGGCTGTCACGGCCGCATTCCATTTGATAGATCTTGTGAGAAATCAGAACCTAAATCCACGAGTTTCCACTGAAACATGAATCATAAAGTTATGAAGCTCTCTCAGTTTTCAAAGACACCCAAAGTTAGGTAGAACTGTCGCGATCATGGTAATCAATACAATTCTTCAAAAGAAAAGAGAGGAATTTAATTTCTAGGAATCATGGAAAAGATCTCCGTTTTGTTTGTAACCTTTAACTAAATTAACAGTAACCGATATAGGCTGCTAGTATTAATCCTTAGACATTCGCATATTTTCTGCAAGACTATAATAGTAATTTTTTGTGAAAAATTTAACACTCGAAAATGTTTTGATACTAAAATTTGTATATAATCTTAGATTTTGTGACGAAAGGTTAAAAATCTTATTTCTGATCAAAATTGATTGGATGTTTATTAGTATCAAACTTAGATACAATATGAGGGCTATAGGCTACGGAACTCGATATTTTAAAAAAAAAGTAAGTGACGTGGGCGTACGTTAGCTGGAACCCACTTTTCTAATAGCCATATTATCCCAAAGTGAAAACTTTGACCATGTGAGATTTAACGTGCACTAGTCCCGCTACATGATACGTCTTTTAGTGACATCAGGACTTGAATTCACGATTCAATCGAAACAATGCCAGTCATGAACTACCGACAATAAACAATCCTCGGCTTCTGAAGATTCTTCGAAGGAGACTTCGAAAGAACTACGTAGGACATAATAAGGTTTGTATATGATTAAAAAGATAATTCTTCGGTTTACTAAAGAATAAATGCCGACAAATAAAGTGACTACGTTACACGATTTCTAAGACAATAATTCAGCTGATAGCAAGAAAATCAATAAAGATAAAATACGCCAAATCAAGACAGATATCAAAACACGAGTGAATTCTTTCAAAGGTAAAATCTTAAATAATTTATATGAAAATAAAAGTAATATTAGTTCATTGCGTAGTTTTTAACAAACATTACATACAATTTTTCAGGGACCTTTCTAAACTAATCACTACATCATTACTTAATGAGAAATATTTTTTATCAATCTTAATAACATTAGTTGAACGAAAATAGTTTGGAGCTTATTAGTATGGATGGAAGTAATATGATGAATGTGCGATTATCGAAAATTTCTAACTTATGAAAAAAAGTCATTAATGATAATAAATTAATGCAGCTTTCGATTGTTTCGTGGAATAATGTATTCACATAAATTCATGGATATAGCACTAATTCTTATCAAAATCAATTGGCTATATTTCTTTATTCGGGTTTTTTTTTTTCGTGATAATACAGTTCAGTTAATTTAATAATAATAAATCTTTGGGCCCTAACTTTATTAACATTAAGTAAATTAATGTAAAAAATGTAGATAGAATCATTTCTAATAGGCAAACCACTTTATTTAAGCAATTAGAATTTTTGACGTGGCGCACAAAGATATGGAATGCATAAAAAATTCGATGGGATTTTTGCGTGGCTGCAAGATGTGACCACACCTGTTATTAATCTTTACGTACCGTCACGTATTTTCTAATTTTTCGTTTATGCAAAAAATTCATCTTTCAACATGTATTTGTTTCTTAAAAATGCTTTATTTCTTCATGAAATGGTTTCGCTTGTGAGTGTGTATGTGTGTGTGGGTTTTTTTTACTTAGCCTTACTTCAGATTGACTTATACAATCTATAATTGTTTCGACCTGCTTATTTCTATTTTTCTTTACCTATAAAGTATGCAGATTATATCTGAGTTTTTCATATGTAGGGTGATTAAAATTCAGAGAATTTTAACGTAGAATTTTACTCTACGTCTGTTAAAAAACTCAGTGACCGACATTTCGTCAAATTTTGGACAATCATGTTTTAGATATTTGAAAATAAAGGAAATGAAAGAAAAATAAAATTCTACAGAAAAAAACCTGATAGCAGAAATATTTTTTGTAAATAGCGAAATTAGTAAAACAAGAATATTACAAAACTAACAAGAATAAAATAAAATGAATATATGAATATATTATCGTCCATTGCCCTTTTCAATGTTATACTTACAGTCACTAAGGTTATTGGCTGCAAAAATAGATATTTTATCATTGTTCTTTCGAAAGATTTACGTTAGTTTGACTTAATTTAATATGTTTTTGACTAACTCACAATAATTTAGAGCCTGTCATAGGTAATGGAATACGTTGCCGTGATAGTTCCTAAATTACAGTTGAATATTACAGGGCATTATCATGATGGTTTTCAAAATTGTGCACTGAAAAATATTGGAACATTTTTATTGAAACGACACTTTCCTGCGTGGGATTTTAAAAGTATACTACCGATGTTCTGGAATGATGATGGGAGGATATCAGAGAAACGTTAGATAGTAAGAAATTGGTTCTTTTTGAAATATTTTAACGCGTGTTTTCTTTTAGTTTGAAAAAAAGTGTTTCATTCATTTTTTTTTATAAAAGATACCTGACAGAATTTCCAAAATTTTTAACAAAAAGTTATGTAAACATTTCTATGTTTTATTTTACTTTGAACTTTTAAAATAACTCTAGCCATTTATAGGAAATTTGGAAAGATCATAATAATTTTTAAGAATCCCAATGAACATCCACATACATAATTGGTGGCTTGAATTTAATATTAGTCTTGAGGTATTACAACTCCATGGAATGAAACCGAACACATTTTTTTTCAGGAAAAAAGTGCACAAATAATAGTTGGGATTCAAAATGTTTTGCAGAGACTTAAGCAATATCTTACGAACTCCTTAAGATACCGAAAAAAAAAGTTGAAGTTTTAAAACATTTTGATGAATGGTGGAGCTATTTTATGTTTCTGAAGACAAAGTTACTAAGAAAAATACAATATTATGTTCCAAAAATGACTGACAAATATTAAAAATGAATTTTATGAAAACGAAAGGCAATAGAAATGTATTGTACTACCAATTTTCAAAATTAGGTAGGAAATTCGCCAACTGGTGTTACTATTACTGAATGGAGAAATTAAAAAACAGTATGAACACGTTGCAATGACTGTAGCAAAAGTTAAACAACGATGTTTTCTAAATAAGTGGTGATAATAACCTTTATTGTTCTATATCCTATAATAAATAAATAAATTCTAAATAATCACCATTTGTAGTATCAACATGGAGGTATATGTGATCAAATCCCCCCTCTCCCCACACAAAGAGAGTTTTGAACAAAATTCAAACATTTCTTTATTGAATATTCCAATGGTTGTGCCATTGCTCTTGAGGCAGGCGCACAGAAAGTGGAATGACTTAGCCCAAAGGTGTCCAAAGAATAACTCATACCATAAATATAGTTAATATATTAAAGGGGAATCCAAACTTAATAATTTGTGATATTTGTTTTATAAAGGCTATAACATGGAATTAGATTATCATTGTTCTGTACATTTTCTATGATATATATTTATTAATTACAATTCATTATAAATTTTATAGGAACACATATAGTTAGAAATTATAAAATTAGTTTGATACTGGGCATTTAATTTTGGAAACTTATACATCAATTTCTGAATCGATTAATTTTCAGGGCGTTCTCAAGGTGTTCATACGATATTTTAGTTGTAATTTTACTCTTAGTGTGCTTCACTCTTAAAATAGTTGCTCTCAAAGGTACGTGCTTCCAAACAGTGATGACGTGAATGACGAATAAGAGGGATGTGCCTTTTATCTTTGGAAAAAAAAATCTAATGAAGAGATTTTACGAAATTTCTCTTTAAGTCGGATGTTATATTACAACTTTAAGCATTTCATTTGAAAATTTGTTGGCATCGTATCTGTATCCACTGTAAATGGAAAAGCAAAAATAAAAAAAAATTGATCATTTTCTCGAAATCTTTTTTCAAACTCTTGTATCAAATCGCCAACTTAAGGTTACATATTTTTCCATTTTTAGTTTTATGTTCGGCCAACTTGTTGAAATACAAAAATTTCAACTTCATTTAGAGCTCTTTTGGTTTGAAACAAAGAACAGCAAAGTTTGTTTGTGCTTTTAAAAATCATGTTTAAGTTATTTAAATGACCAGTCAAATCTACCATTAAGTTCAGGTATACATTTTGATTTCGGTATTATAAACGATTTGATTTCATTCAGTTCGTTATAAAATCTTTTTATCATTTGACCTTGACTGAGCCACCTCACTTCCATAAAGTATATGAGATCGCCCTTTTAATCATCCAGACATTTTCAGAAATTCTTAGAATTGGCGATGATTCAATCCCCGGGCTGTCATAAAATTCACATTGTTGATAACAATTTGTATAGCATGGCTCCTTTTTAAGACTTTTTTATAAAACTTTTCTTGGTATATTATGGAAAGGTTCTTCAGTTTATGATAACAGTGGCATTACCTTTTACAAATTTTACAAGCCTCTCTTTTTTACCTTACCTATCATAGCTGGGGCCCCATCCATAACTACACCAGTTATGTTTCCAAGGGACAAAGAAAATGACGCTAATGGTTTTTTTTTTTTTTTTTTTCAAAATTATAATCGACATTATAATATCCACTACAAATAACAAATTAAAAAAATGTATCAGTAGCATCAGTATTCTCATCCATTGTTAAAGCATAAAATTTAAAACTGCAAGTTTTACACCTCGAAATCTTTTAAAGAGATTTCTCAAGTTCCGCCACTCCTCCTACCAATAGTTTGAAGAGACAAAATGATTTTAGAAATTTCGTCTTTCTTACAAGAGAAAATTATATCTGTCACGCTTTCAATTCATTGCTCAATAAACTCACGGTATGAAAATAACTTTGAATTTATTTTTGGCTATTAAATTTGAAACTACATAACTATCCTCAGCAAAAGATTCTATCAGATTAGTAAAATTGTTAGAAATATATTTGTTGAGATGCAAGACGTGTTTTTAGAGCTTCTATTTTGTTTTTACGACACACATCTTGTTACTCATGAAATTCAGATGCATGTTTTATCATATAATGCCTTTTCAATTTATACTCTTTGAAGACTAGTATGGAAACAATGATAAAAATTTAACTAAGCACCTCACTGTTTCACTCAATAAAAAAGTAGTTATTTATAAATTTTGCTTGAAATAATCTCCTTCCTTCGATGTACTTTCTTTTTTTATTGCGGGATTTTTTTGAGACGTAGAAGTCATGCTTAATACAGAAATTTTCTAATTATTTGATAAAGGTAAAGATAAGTAATTAACGATACATATTTTTATGAAAGAATAGCAAGGACATAGAAAGCAAGGTTCAGTAATGAGTTAAAAATATATATGTCTACTTTAAACAAAAGATAAAAAAAAAACTGATGAGTCTATAAATATTTCGTTTTCTTCACACAATATTCAGAAAATTCTCTCAATGCTAATTCATTTGTCTTACCGTATAACTGTTCTCAAATTATCCAAAATATTAACGAAGTGGATGACATTACTATTATTTTATGATTGAAATCATGGTCCATCTGATTGCAACATAAACATACTACAGTAAAATTAATCACAGAATGTGTGGTAGGTGACCTATAAGGTGACAGGCAATGTAATAGATGTTAGTTTTAAATATCACCTGTTTCACTACATGTCCAGTCATTTCATACCCCAATTCATCAGGCACAAGGGCTACTAACGTTCTCATCCCCACTAATGAATCAACACAAAAGAAAGACTTGTTTTCAGACTTGTCAACTAGTTGAAAGATAACTGAGTTGAATCAACTAAGACACCTTGTCTGAAACTAGCCTAACTGGCTCTGGCCACTAAATGAACCCCTATCAAAATGTTATCTTTATAAAGCCACGTGTGTCGGTGCGGTAAATAACCAATTATGATCCACTTATAGTTTAAGACAATATCACGGTCTCCTATTTGACATAAGTATAATGTTCAAACACACTCGATGGAGGAAAAGGATTGGGAAGGGGACTTGACTCAAAAGAAGAAATTTGACTTAAGGGATATTTATATCGTCTATACAGATTCAGAATGCGTGTAAATGTATGAAAAACATGTTTTACTTGTTTAAATTTTTATCTAGAGTTACTTGTGTTTATCTTTGGTATCCCCGTTAAAATTGTATTGTCGCTTAACGATCTGGCAAAATCGCAACCCCAACATAGCCGTAGTCCCGAACGTGTCGTATTATAGACAGCTTACATTAATAAGCCTTAATTTTTATTAAAAAAATACTTTAATACATATAATTAACCTAAGTCTAAAAATATAATATATTATGTTTTTTCAGTATTTTTTGGAACTTAACGCCTTTATTGATACTAAATCTTTGTTTCGAATAACGCGGATTCGCATATTGTGGAAACGGAACGCAACAACTGTGTTATACGAAGATAACTTGCAATTAGTTATTATTTTCATATGTACTCTGACCCAATTATTTTCTATTCCAACAAAACTCGCTTAGTGCTTATACGATTCTAGGCACGTTTATTTGCTCATTTTTATAACTATATTAGTGCACTTCTCCTCTTGATTACTTGCACGCAACCTTTTTAATTATGACAAAAATTGCATGATTGGAATAATCAAAGGTAGGAAATTATTCATGGTTTTTCACTTAACGACTTCGTACTAAATTGATGTGGCACTTACTTTTCACCATAATCTAACTTAAGATATTAAAACTATAATAAATTTTCGATCGGCAAATATTTATAAATGAACCACTAGTATTTTATCTTCCCTTGAAAATGGAATTTTACCGATAAAGTGCGATTGGAGAAGTACACAAGATTAATTATACAAAGCTTTGTTTTATATGTGTACAGTAAAATTAATGTCAGAACAGAATATATATAATATATTGTTCCACGAAACGAATTAATTTTAAACAGAACTGTTCACAATTTGATAATGTTCACAATAAAATTCAGAATCTATTTGTTTCAAAATTTTCGTACAATGAAACAAATTAATTCTAAAAGTTATTGCAAATAGTATTAAATTATCTGTACAATGTTCTGCATTTGCCTAAATTATTTTGTAACGTTTTAATTCCTTCATTATTTAATTTTATCGCCATCTTTCAGTCTAATTAAATTCTTAGTAATTACAAAATTCCAAATGAAAATACCTAAGAACAGGACAAAACACTTTATTGACTAACAAAGGATATATATAAAGAGGATCTCTCTTTAATTCCAATTAACTCAGTGTCAATATTAGTTTATATTCCAATAATAAAGACTTAGTATGCCAAAACAATCGTTCTGATACAAACTCTTCTTGTTAGCAACATTTTTGAGTCTTACTACTTTAATTAGGAATCTTTAAAACCCAAACGAGTAATTACGATGCTTCCATCTAATTTACAAATATCTATCAGTTAACCTCCATCTACCTTTTATTTCTTTCATTTCTTTTGCTTTTATACATATCATATCTTTAATTCAATTCACTACATTTCTTATCTTCATCTAATTTATCTAATCACGCTTTATTTTTGTTTTGAAGATATTGTAATTATGTGCTATTCAAATTGCTTGAAAGTCTCCAACGTTAGGGAAGAGAAAATCGCAAATAGCCCAACGTCACAATTTCAAAATTATAATTTGCTTATAGTTTGGAAAATGATTAGAAGAATTAAGAGAATGGTCGAAAATTCAATAAAAATATTAAGAATTTTAGAAAATAATCTATTTGAAATTTTAATTTTGCATTTATCACAGTTAATTAATCATAAATGAGTTTTATTTTTCTTAAATAACTAAACCTATAAATCTTTGAAAAATAATTTTTATAGCTTTAATTGTATAAGTTTTATAAATTCAGCGTTTTTCGAAAATGATTACTAATATAACATGAAATATTCCAATTAACTAATTAAGAATTAATTTTAAAAATTAATTTTTATATTTGATTTATTTTAGTTTTTAATATTTGCAACAAATTTGCTGATAAAGAAAGTAATTTCAGAGAAGTTAAAGTATCCCCTTAGCTTATGAATCCCCTTAGCTCCATACACATATCATGTAGAATTTTCAAAAGAAACAAAATTCCGAAACCAGAACTTTTAGGAACTCATTTCAATCAGTATTTTCCCTTTCTATGTAACGTTAAAAATGACCAAGTTTAAGCAACATTTTTAAAGAATTGATTGAGCGTACAGTCACCAATATTTTATGCATTTATTTCATTGTTATTATTTTTAATGAAATCATTTTATAAAAATTTTATATATACATTATATAATTTTTCTTTAAAAAAATGTAGACTAACGTTTGAAAAGTTTCAAAACGAGATGAAAAGTAATGTACATTTTAACCTATAACTTTTTTGCATACATTTTTTGAGAATATCTGTCACATTTAAACTAATACTTGAATAAACACATAAAAGAATAGCATGCTTCAGTTTCTTAAAAATTCTCATTTGAGCTTGATCATTTTTAATATTGCGTTGATGGAGAAAATGTTGTGTAAATGAGACCCCATTAATGTATTTTTTAACATTTATTTTCTTTAGAAAAGAATTGATTGCAAAATTTTAAAATTATTTAATGCGAATTAAAACATCATTTAGTAATTCTTTTCTATGATGAAGACGAATCTTTATTTTTATTAAATTGTTAAAATTTCAATATAGTCAACTTTGGCATTTCATTAAACTTTTTTAAGAATTTAGAGTCTAAATATATACAGTACGATTTTTTTTTTAAATTATTAAAAATCTCTTGAAATTCATATTCTTCCTCAAAATAAACAATGAAACTTTTATTTTCAAAGCACAATCAGAATTAATAAAGATATGGTTAATATAAAGCTCGTAAAGGAATTCATACATTTCCTTTTGATTAAAGTAGTAATATATATTAAATAAATTCAACATTCTTTGTACATTTTTAAGTTTGAAAGAGAACAGTATTCTTTGAAAAAGAACAGTATTCTTTGAAAAAGAACAGTATTCTTTGAAAAAGAACAGTATTCTTTGAAAAAGAACAGTATTCTCTTTCATTTTTCAGATACAAAATTTAAATTTTAATTCCGAAATTATTATAATGTTAATTATCTTAATATTTATTTTAAAACAGGTAAGTTAATCACAATGAAGAAAGGATCTTTGCTTCACATTATTTAAAAGAGATATTTGAAACACTTAGTCAGTGTCATAATAGTCCAAGTATTTGAGCTTATAAAATTAACCCTACCATCGTTCTATCTCAAACATGGACTGGAAATATAGTTGTCAAAAGTTTTTATAGGGCTTTTGAATCAGTTCTACCTTCAGCAATCTAGCCACAAAATCTTCAGTAACTTAAAAATATTTTTTTTCTTGATTTATTTTTGTTTTTACATCGCATTTAGTAGCAACACGAGAGCTATTGGCGACGGATCACGTCATTTTGAAACTTAATCAAGTGTCGAGGAAGACACCTGAGTTGGCACCTTTCTTTCCGAACTTGCACACCATACCAATTGGAGGACTTAGGACATGAACAAGATTTAATGTGCATCAGCACCACAACATGGCGGGTCTATAGTGGCTTCAGGGCTCGAACCCACAACTCAGCGAAAATAACGTTGGCCTTAAGGCCGAGACCATGACCACTAAGGTACAGAGGTCACATCTTAAAAAGAACGTTTATGAGTGTAATTGATATATCGTTATTCTCATTAAGTCTTACAATTCAAGCTTTGATATATATCCATTTTTGTAAATGGTGAGATAATAAAATTATTAGTTCGTATTGGTAATAAATCGATAAAATCTTAGGAACTACACTATTATCTAGTTATACTCGAAATTATTATATTCCTTTTTCATAAGGAAGAAAAACATCAAGAAGAATTTTTTTCCCATTTAAGAAACGAGAAAAGCTGTAATCGGAAAACATTTTCTCAAACGAATCTGCTGCACATCTTAATAAAAAGAAATAAAGAAACCGTTGAATTGGATAACTACTCTACCCTTCTGGAGGGAAAGATTCATTTGTCATAACTTCTTTCTTTCAGCAGCAGAGTTTAGTGACCGTTCCCTCCCCAAATGGCGCAAGCCGCCGTCCCATATCGCACATTCCTCGTGTTTTAATAGCTACCTCGTTTGTCAGACCCTGAGGGAGGAAAAACTGCAACATCGTTCCTGAATCGATGAAAACGAACTATCGATCTAGCCTCACTATATCGAACTCTTGGCCCAGAAAACCGAAATGTTCACATCCACTTGTGTCAGAAATCTGTTTTCTGTATCAATGGACACAACTTGATTGGATCCATAGGAAAAGGATACATCCAGGAAATTGGCATTTTAAGCCAAACTATTTGTGATTCAAGGATGTTTATTCAGATATTTCCTTTCGCAATCGATGAAACGTGATTGGATCTTGTACGTGTAAGAGATGTGTTGGATTTATATTGTTAGACGAAATGTAAATGATTTCGTTTTCGTACGAGACAAGAACTGTTTGTCGAAATTTAAAAGCAATACTCGATTTATTTTAATGATCAAGAGGTGCTTGAAATAATTCGAGTCATAAACAATTGTTATAACGATGTAATTGACAGAATTTTACAGAGAATCGTTTACACGAGAACACTTATGAAAAATAGGTTAACATGATCTAATATTGTAAACCAGAGATATAATACTATGTAATTTTATATATTTTAACGTTAAACAAAAATTGCTTATCACAAAAAGATTTCTCTTCTCGGGCCCCACTCTTTAGCTTATTTTTTTTATGCTAGGCCGAGTAGAGTAAAAAAGAGGATGCTACCGCTGCTAGGGGTTAATTCTAGTTTTTTGGTAGGTAGAGACACTGCTATAGTCAAACATTTCAATCTACTTTTCAGTTAGTTTTTGAATTCGGTGATGGGTATGTCGAAATTAGTGAAAACGTGGTTTTTTTATATATTGTAAATTATATATTGTTTTTTATATATTGTTAAATGTGTATAATTATTTGGAATGTTACAATGTTCCTAATAATGTAATGAAAATATTAAACCAAATAAAAATAAAGAAGTAGTATAAATCGAAATTATATAATTAATAAATTTTTTTTAGTATAAAGGAATAAATATTAAAATAAAAATAAAAATATTTTTAAAAGTTTAAAAAAAAGAATAATACGTAAATAGCCTTTTTTTAGAGGAAAGAACTGAAATTAAAGAGAAAATGGAAACCTTCTAATTTATTTTTGTATGCATACTTTAAGATATACAAATGAAAAAGTAAATCTTTGCAAAAGTTATGAAGAATTAAGCCAAAAACAATATTTACTTACACAAATACTTTAGTACTTATAAATGATAAAGAAGTAAATTAAAACCATAAAGTAAAATAAGTTAAAACATAAGAAGCCATACAAACCAGATATTGAAAAAGGCAAAGATAAAAACCTGTAGGAAAATTAGTTATAGCATTTTCTTAAAAATCTGCAACTGTGATTTAACTTTCTCTATACAGAAAAAATGCTATATAAAAATGGTTATAGAACCAAAAATTCATAATATCTAAGTTAAAAATCAGAAAAAGAAGTATAAGAAAAATATCCATGAAAAAAAAGAGAGAGATTCAAGATAAATCTCATAACGACAAAATAAAATAATTATAAATTATAAATAAAAATAATAAAAAAAACTTAGACGAAACACAAAAACTAAAAAGATCTTATAAGCAAACAATATATATATATATATATATATATATATATATAAACTCGTAAAAAAGTCGTATCTATAAAGGTAAGTCAATCTGAAATGATATTTGAAAATAAGTTATTTCTCATCAACAATAAGAAATGATTTAAAACTGAGTGTAGGTATGACAAATTTATTGTTCAAAACACAAAACAATTGTAACTCTCAATACGATGTTGGGCCACCCTTATTTTTAATGCATTCTTTTACACGTCGTGGCAAGGAGTCGTAGACGCTCTGAACGGTGTCTTGACTCAATTTATCCCCTGCAGATTTAACTGTGGTATGTAGATCTTATAAATTTTGAGGAACGGTGGAGTCTGAATAAAACGCTTATTACATCCACGGGTGACAATGCTGTTGGCCACGACTTAGTATTTTTTCCTGTGAGGCAAGTTCTTGAGATGCAGTGATTTGAATACGAGCGGTTTTTTTTTTTTTTTTTTTTTGTTGCTGTTGTTGAAGTAGAGGACTGGGATAGGCGTTAGGCCACCAGTCGAAGAACCTCAAAAGTATCTTCGTGCTATCACAGCTGTTATGATAAAGACCAATGGTAATCGCAATTGTATGAAGTCGCACCCTATACTCTTTAATCCTGCAGTATGGATGTATGACCAGTGGCAACAAATTGTTCCTCATGGTGTGCCTACATAAACTGCTGTTTGTAGAAAATGCAACACCATGAAGGAATCATCAGAATCAAATGAAATTCGCAGCAAATGTCAATTATAGGATATTATGCAAATTAATAAAGTTTCAGAGCCATCGCGCGTGCGCGGCGCGCGCAGCGCCCTCTGAATTGATGCTGAAAGCGTATAAATAAAGTGCTGTAGCGGGACGTTGAAAAAAGTCTATGATTATTTGTTAGTGGCAAACGTTTAGTGAGACCTGAGTATGCCTCCACGACGGAAGAATAAGAAATTCAAGCAACTTACGGAGTTTGAACGAGGGAGGATAATCGGCCTTCGAGAAGGAGGATTTTCCTATCGCGCAATAGCAGCTCGCATGCAGCGGAACAGTTCCACAGTGATGCGAGTTTGGAAGCAGTGGACCGACGAGCACCGAACAACTCGAAAAACAGGCACTGGACGACAGAAGGTGACGTCAGAGCGCGATGATCGACACCTGCTCCGCATGGCGGTGAATGATCGCACAGCTTCCTCCAGGCAGCTGGCAGCACGTTGGTCTACTGCTACAGGTGTACAATTGTCGGCTTCGTCAATTCGTCGTCGTCTGCTGCGCCGTGGATTGCGTGCAAGGGTGCCTTTATACAGGATTCCCCTCACGGCGAATCATCGACGGCTGCGTCGGCAGTGGGCTCTTGAGCACAGAGACAGGCGAGCTGATTGGCACCAAGTTGTCTTTTCAGATGAATCACGCTTCAATTTGTGGACCCATGATGGCCGTGTTCGTGTTAGACGTTATGCCGGTCAACGCTGCCTTCCTGAGTGTATTATTGAACGACATAGTGGTCGAACACCCATAGTTATGGTCTGGGGTGCGATTTCGTATCATGGACGATCCAATTTGATACGAATTGAGGGTAATCTCAATAGCAACAGGTACGTCCGTGAAGTGCTACAGCCCGAAGTCGTTCCTTTCCTTCAAGGCATCCCTGGAGCTATCTTTCAGCAGGATAATGCACGCCCACATGTTGCGCGGACTGTTCGAGACTTCTGTTCAGCACAACGCATGCAACTTCTTCCTTGGCCTGCTTATTCACCGGATATGTCGCCTATTGAGCACGTGTGGGATATGGTTGGTCGGCGTCTCGCTCGTGATCCGCGTCCTGCAGTTTCCAAAGACGAACTTTGGTTGCGCATACAAGCGATATGGAATTCTTTTCCTCAAGCAGATATTCAACATCTGTTTGACTCCATGCCACGTCGTATAGCAGCACTTATTGCAGCGCATGGTGGCTGCACCAAATACTGATTTCGGACGCTTAATTTGTTTCTTTTGTTTTGAAAATTTCATCATTTATTTGTATCAGTACAAGTCGTTTCTGCATTAAATTTCATTTGATTCTGATGATTCTTTCATGGTGTTGCATTTTCTACAAACAGCAGTATATATTGGTGTGGTTTTCATCCTCACTGAGACAAAGGAGAGACTCATCACTAAACATTACCTCCTACCATTTCAAATGGCTCCATACTCCTCTATAGTAGCACCATTGCAATCTCTGGCGACATCAGGGGCAATCAACGTAATGGTCTCCATGCAAGTAATTCAAAAGCATGCTGCCTTTTGCAAATGGTACAGGATGATGCAGAGATTGCATCACTATTTGCACAATGTCCCGAATTTTGGCAATTGATATGCTTTGCGCTTGTCGGACAGTTCTTTCTGCTTGTAGTCTTGAGAGATCTTACCTACTTGTAGTCTATACAGTTCTTCTCGAGCCTATTTGTCGTTAGTGATATTTTCTTTGTACCCAATTCCACTAACAGTGTGAAATTGTAATATTTGCATGATCGATATGATGCGCATTCCGATGGAATGACCATTCGTCTTCATCAACAACAGTTGGATGTCTTTGAGACAAGTAAAGAAGACATCCAACCAATGGCTGTCGTTTTTTTCTCAAAGGCATTCTAAACTTCAAAGCGATAAATTAAACCCAAGCACACAAGTCAGAATCAAAATTACGTGCTTTAGGAGAATCTTTAAAAGGTTTTTAGAGAATGCGGCACAACACAGGCTTTCTGACATTAAGGGAACCGACACGGTTGACATTTTAATCATTTGTATATCAAGTAAAAACGAAATAATTTCTTAATTTGCATTCATGTACCTTGCTTGTTTTTAAGTGTTACTTCTTTTTGACGATGAGTGTATGTATAAAATTTTAATGTATGTATCTACAATTATAAAGTTTAGTAGGTAATTAAATAAATAAAATGTGATGACACTTGAAACATAATATCGAAAATATTGGTGTTTTTTCTCTAGCATCGCTTAGAACGAAACTCTTTTAACACTAAAAATACTTTAGTCCCTACAGTTTCGTTTAGACACTCACTTAACGTTTTCCACTGTAAATATAAATAAAAACAAATGAATTTATTAACATTGAGTACAAAATAAAATATTAATAGTCTTGCAGTTGTATACAATTGAATTAATCCATTTAAAATAAATTTTTAAAACTGTTTTTTTAGTTTCTTTGTTGTTACAGATCATATCTTTCAATTTTACAAACACAAAAAAATTATGCGAACTGATTTTTAGATACTGTCAAGCAATCATCCAAAATTGCTCAGGAAAAGTAATTTTCCAAAATTAAGAAAAAACTATACGTATGAAGCTTATAAGAACTTTAAAAGTTACTCAAATTATGAAACACTCTAAAATAATAATAGTAAAAGTGAGTGAAAGTTGAGGTTTGCATGCAAGAGAGAAATGTCTGGACGTTGGAAAAAAATGGAAAAAAAAATGATAAAAAAATTAGTTGACAAGACGAAAAGTCGAAAATAGAGAAGGATCGTTAATGTATTCCGGGGGAGCGTCCCTCATGTTTACCAAAAACAACCTTATGGAAAAGAAAAAGTTCACAAGACTACCTCGGGTTCATGTTGCTTGTATTTACTTAAAGAGGGTAAGCTCCTGAGGGACGCATATTATAGTAGTTTAAGATCCCTATTGCTATTATATATCTCGATCGTTATAAAAATTATTTCTCATATTATATTGAGCAATGAAAAACTATAAAACACAGTATATATGGACACATTGTTAAAGGAAACTATCAGAAAATTTCAGCCAGAATCATTGCATTACTACCAAGAATATAAAGGATTCTTATTTTAAGAATTTAATTTAATCCAAATGGGTACATTATGACTGATTTAATTCTGTAGAAGTCACTTTATATTTTTTACAAGAATATTTCTTACAATGGTTTTATTTGAAAATGAAAAATATTGAAAGTACTTTTTTATAATTTTGAAAAATTTTACTGCAAGAAAAAATCTTTTAATACACATCCTTAACGTCTTTTTTCCTTTTATAATACGATTTTCTTTACATCTTCGAAAACTTGAAAATCCATAGTTCAGTCCAAATTATGTTTCATATTTTTGAAGTTCTACAAGTGATTTGAATAATTCAATTCAAATTCAGAATTTGATTCTCCCAAACTTCAATAGTTTTCGCAGTATGAAATTCTAAGAATAATTTTTCCTACTCTTTGAACTTTGTGATGAAACAATCGATGACAGCTGATCCGATTGAGAAGTAAATTAGTGAAATTTAAGGTTTATGGTAGAAGAGACAAATATGGCTATGTTGAGCCAAATAATGTGTGTCTAAGATCTCGACATTTGAAAAAAAAATGGTTCATAAGAAGGGTCAAATATAGAGACGGTTAGCAAGGATATCCCGGGAGCGTGTCACCCATGTTTACGAAAACAGTCAACCCAATTGGAAAGAAAAAGGTCAATAGGGTTCCTAAGGGTTACGATGTCTTTTCTTACTCAAAGAAAGTAAGTCCTTGAGGGGAGTTCTGTTGAGAAACTTATACATTGAAATTATTCTAAGGTATTCCATTACACAGATAACTGGATTTTTAATGCATTGAAATATATCGAAATTGTCAAATCGAAATATCAAGATCTTTATGAAACTTAAGTTGAATTTTTGAAATATTAGTTTTTTTTCTCAGTGTATTTGCTTTAACTCTACAATTAATAAAAAACGAATTAAAAGCATGTAATACTATGATATATTTCTATTTAATAACAGCAACTTTAATACTTCAAATGGTCGCGCCAGATCTCCCTGATTACATGTTTTTATTGATTGTTTTTTTCGTAACAGGCTGTTGGTAGAGCAAGTGGCATAAACACAATTTCAGACATATGGGTTGGTTTACTTAAAATACGTAAATACTCCTTGCGAAATTAAATGTTTTGTTCCGAGTTTTGTGTACTTATTCACCCCGAAAACTGTATCCCCCGAAAAAGTAAATTATATGAAACAGTAATAAGTAAATCGCATGTCTCACACATTAGAGGCGACCACTAATATTACACCTCCTTGTGAAGCGCTCTATCATTATAATGTTAAATGATTTGCTGCTAGATTTTTGTAAGAAGTTTAGTTTAGGAAAGTAATAACTCAAATCTATTAGATTGTGCATATGGAAAATTTAATATAATTGTTTTTAAAATTGTAAGTACGATTTAAAAGTAATAATAGAATTCCATAAATCTGCTAGTGATGTAAAGGTTAGCACGAGCATGAAATTTTAATGTAATCCTCTATGTTGTTATTTCAATTTGTAACAACTTAACAAATAATTTGAATGTCTCAAAATTAATAGTACAGTACCTTAATAAGAGTATATGCTATATACCTATACAATATTCACTATTACAAAATCTTTGCTTTTGATGAATTAAGTAATGAAATAAAATTATTTTTCAGCTCTTTAAAAATTACGTCACTTTATATTTTTAGATTATATTTCACAAATAACTGTTCATCCATTGTTTTCATTAGAAATATTAAATAAAGTTATTCACTCACATGCGCTTTCAAAAAGTGAGTTCCGGAACGTTATTGGATATATTAATATGTTCCACGGATTAATTTTTTCTAAGTATTTTTTGTCACATCATATCTATGCTCCGAAATCTCATGAAATAATCCGATTTCAAAAATAAGGGGAGATTCCGTAGCAAAGTATCATCTATCACATTCTAATGACATTATAAATTCAAACACACAATGTTCTATTAATATTTGCCCAGTTTTAGTTTTCATTCAAAACTGGTATGATCAGTCACACGATGTAGGAAAGAATCCATTGCATACCGTAATACCTCATACATCAAACTCAACAATACGTATTACAGGCTCGTAATATATTCGTTTGCTATTTATCTCCTAAAAACGTTTCTTCAAACAATCTGAAAAAGTCAAATGTCAATAAAATGAATGTAAAATTTTTTTAATCGAAATGTCAGTACTGATGATGATGAGGTTCGTGTGATCCTTTCAAAGTTATACAGAATTGTTCCTTATACAAGTTTTAATACGACAAAGAGGATACTATAGTATTGGAATGTCCCAGTCAGAATAAAATTGATTCTAAAGGTAATATTTAATAAACCTTTGCTTTACAAATAAAAAAAAATGGCATATAAAATTGAATTAATATTGAATTGCTTTTCAAATATATTGAAAACTAAATCTTAATGATATTTTGACGCGCATAAAAAGTATTTGTGTACTGCAAAAAATAGTAAATTTTCATATGTATTTTGTGTTTAGAGTAGTGATGTTTTTGACGATAAGTGACATCACTCATCTTGAGGTATACGTACGATAATATAGCGCATTTTAAATTGGATAGATAACGCAGAATTTCTTACATGAGTGGTAAATTTAAAGAAAACTATTATTCTGAAAGAAAATTTATAAAATTTGTAAAGACGGTAAGGCATATTCAGTTTCATTATTAGTTAGTAAACTGTGTTCAAAAGTGCAGTCAATTATTCAGAAGTGCATAACTACTAAAATAATATATAACTTTCCTCGCCCTGGGTCGAATATCTCTATTTTTATCGGTTGATGATTTTTCAACTTCTTCTTTTTAACGCTTTTGAAGGAAAATCCGAAAATAAGTGTTCCTAAGCTTTCAACAGTATTTAAAAAAAAAAAGAAAGATACAGCTGTATTTGGTACATTTAAGTATTTTCGTAGGCAACGAAGTTTCTACGGCGTGTTGCGCGAAAAAAATTATTTGTGAATGAGTGGAACCAGAAGTTACGATTATCCTTCTCTAAAATATAGCCGAGTGAGTAGTAGTTAGAGTTAATGGAGCAAGAGCAAATCTGTTTAAGATTCTCCAAACATTTCTTTAAACCGTAACCTGGAAGGAAAGATGGTGGTAGATCAGAAAGGTTGAAAATAGGGAAGGATCCCTAGGATATTCCAGGGGTCAGTCACTCGTATTAACCAAGAACATTTAGCCCCATAGGAAAGATAAAGATTACAAGGATACCTTGGGGTCATGATACTCGTACTGATCTAAAGTAGGTAAGTCCAAGACGGGTAGAAAAAATGCATTAACAAAAGTTCAGAGTTGTAGAGTTAAGTTGATTGTTCTGACGAGAATATTTAACGTTTTTGGATCGGACGGAAGAAGAATGGTATGGAGAAAACGGAATTCAAGTGCATTCAAGTAATTAACTTCCAATATAAAACATGGTGATAGGCATGGGCTTGTTTGGAGTTTTCTGAGTGCCTCAATATTTGACAGTTTAATCCAAATTGAGGGAATCATGAATGACCAATATTATATAGACATTTTGGAAAATAATTTAAAGTCTAGTCACACAAAAATGGGTCTTCATAACGCTTTTTGGCATGATAATGATCCCAAGTATACAGTTTTAAATATGCTCGTTTATGGATCTTATATTAAGTACCTTAATTTATGAAGTTTTTTCCCCACAGTTAACAGGCATCATACCCAGTGAACATTAGTGTAAAATTACTGATAAGAATTTTCGAAGTAGGCCGATTTCCGATATATGACTTGATAAATGCTCTTAAATAAGAGTGGAACTTCATTTCTATTTCAGTAATATCAAATTTGGTTGAATCCATTCTAAAGGAAGTCTCAAAGTAATTATTCAAACTGAAGGATATCCTACAAGGTATAAAACGCTAGTTTAAATATTTGAGATTTTGCACAAAGTACGAATACTTTTTACACCACAAGATTGTGCATTACATAGATTTTACAAATGTTATATATAATTTTTTTCCATGTTAAGTTTACATGGAAATCGTAAAATTGTATGCTATTACTTATATTGAATAATCTATTATGTAGTTTTACTATGTATTTTTGAATGTCAAGTATCTTTAGATTATGATTATGAATATACGGATATTTTCTACATTTATTGTACATGTACAAGAATAACTATTTACTAAAAAAGTACCTAAATTAGCACGATATTAAAAAGATTTTGTCAGTGTTTCAAAATATACACTCTACGCTTCCATCGAAAATTCCCTCGTATTTACTTGAATCCTATTCTGTCACATTGAATTGGTTGAAAAAAAATTTTTTTTTGGCATTGCCCTGGCATCCCATAATTCCTCTTCATTTATTTTAAAACAAATTTCTATTTTTTCGGCATTGTTTTTCCTAGATGGCGCCAATTATAAATGTGCAGGAACCTCAGTATTTTGAATTATTTATCAAATCCTATTTTATATATAGAATGTTCAAGAAAAAATCTGAATCTGAAAAACTTGTTACACAACATTCATTATGTAATCCTACTTGTATTTCAGATTTAGAAATTTCAGTAAAAATATCTATGACATCATTTTAAATAAAAAAGATCAATTTTAGAATTGAGATGAAATGTATATTGAATCAAGGGAAAGCAAAGTATTTCTTCGGAATTAAAAAAAAAATTATGAGTGAGAGAAAGTAGCGGTTTGTGACACAAGACCCAAATCTGGCAATGCTGCGCTAGACAATATGTAAACGTTTTCTGAACGTGAGAAAAAGATCTTGAAAAAAAGTTAAAATTGTTTGAAAAGAAGTAGGGTCGAAAATAGAGATGGATCGCTAGGGTATCCCGGGACACGTCTCCCGTATTTACTAAAGACAATACAAATCCACGGGAAAGAAAATATCACCAGAGTTCCTCAGGTTCACGATACCCGAAATTACTTGAATAAGTCACCTACTAAGGAGCAGAAATATTTTGGATAAATAGTTTGTGTTCAAGAACTCGTAACAGAAATTAAATAATCAAACAATAACGAAACCATAGTTCGATTTTGCAAGAGACTTTGCAATTAATGTCAAAAATTCGGTTACATTAAATATTTAATGTTCTTCTACGTTGCAATTATGTGAAAATTTAAAGAATTAAATGCCAGTTTGGTGATGTTTTCTTAGTTATGATTTTTGTACAAAGGCCATACAAAACGGTAACAAAGGCCTTTTTTTCCCAAATTTCTTCTTAAATATCAATTTAAGAAAGACCCAAATAACGTTTATTTTACAATTTGGAATTATGGTACATTATTAACTTCAACATATTCCCAAGCTACTTTGAAGTATAACATTCTCCCTTGTATTAATTAAATTCCAAATTTTTATTATTTCTTGAACCCTTTTTTTCCCAGTATATGAAAGCAGGCAAAACACCTGATGGGAAAATGGAACGCAAATAAAAACAGTTTTAAGTAGACGAAAAAAAGTTCTTGACCGAGAAAGTAATATAGGCTATCACCTACAATGAAAATTATTCTAATCAGATGATCTAGTTACCTAACCGCAAGTCATTTAGTTAGTTATATAAGTGAAGGGGTCTGGTACCTTTTCACGGATTTTGATACTGAATGCATATATTACTCTAAAAATGATAATATCTGGCATCATGTTTTATTTAAAATGCTTTTCGCAATTCAAATTTCGCTTGAAAGCCTCAAAATTTTAAATACGACCTTGTTTACTATGTAATAAAGAAAATCAAACATAGGATTATTCTGATATTTTATTTAAGGCTAACTGGGCCTAATGTTGAAAAGAGTACAGACTAAGCCTATTTTTTTTTTTTTTGGTTTGATAAATGTTCTAACATTTACATAATATTCTGGCTTTACTGTCTTCTCTATGGATACAGTAACATATTTTTTTACATTTGATTTTCGTTTGAATCAGTTCATTTTATCTAGTATAAAATATGTTTTTCTTGCTTTATTGTTATGCTAATTTGAAATTTATCTCTATCTATTGAATAAAAATGTAGTATTTACATAATATTTCAAAATTTTGATGTGATATATCGATATGGTATGTGTTATAACAATGCGAACTTTAATATTGGAACATTTTTCAGAGTTGAAAATACGTTTGGAGTCTGAACCCTTCGTGATATTGAGCAAAAACAACCATAAAACTTTCCAATCAAATCCGGTGTGTGTTCTCAGTGGCTTATTGCTCAATTAATATAATTTTTTAAAAATTTTTAGTTATTGACTTATTTTAAAACTGTATTTAATTCTTTTAAAATTCTTAATTTAACTCTTTTTATATTTAAAAAGGAGTAAAAGTTCTATAAAAACATATTTTTAAAGTGAAATTTTAAACATATAATCTTTGAAGAAATTCGAATTAAAAAAAAAAAGAAAATCAGTTTTATTGCAGATGTAAAAATTAGCGAAAACTTAACATTAAAACAGTAAGAAACTTAGTATTTTTTTCAGTCAGAATTCTTATATAATATGAACATTTGATAAAGATGAATATATATATATATATATATATATATATATATTTGTCTATGCAAATATATATATATATATATTTGTCTAAGCAAATATTTTGCCTTTTTTTTTTTAATTAAGCTCCCAAACCTTCATTTTAATCTCTACGCACACACACATTCACAGACATCCAACCATTCCATAACTTCTACTATATTAGTTTTATGATATTTTTAACATAAAAAAACCTGCATAATTTTTTACATTCTCTATTAATCATTCATTTACAAATCTCATCTGCTAATTTTTTTACGCTGAAAAATAAGAAAAAATTCTGTGAAAACATTTTTGAAGTAAGATTTAAACAAATTGAAAATATTTTGAAGATATTTGAAATTAAAGAAAGAATATATATATATATATATATATATATATTCTTTGTGTGTGTGTGTTTGTGTGTGTGAGTGTAAAAAAGGGCGAGTCCTTGTAACAATATTTCAGGAATCTATAATATGTTTCTAGAAAAATTTCTATATTATATAAACATTTGTAAAGATTATTGACGCTAAATTTGATGAAACTAATAAAATTGAGAAATTTTTCCAATGTCAATCTTTTGCCTATTTTATTATGCTCTCAAACTATCGTTTTAATCTTCACCAAATCAAGACATCCAAACATTCCTATAACTTTACTATAATCGATATTATTGTCTAACTTAAACGGTATTCATCTTTTAAAACATTCAATTCGCAAGAAGCGAGTTGCATTTCATTTTGACTGTTAGAAACCCTGTAATTCTACCCTGTAAACTTTCCTGGAGGCTCTCAAACTCAGACGCTTTACATCCTTTCATCCCCCTTCTACCTCAGAATTTCCATCAGATTCGCCAATATAAATCCGGTCGTCAGCGTTTGAGCTGAATTAAATGGTCTATTTCTAGCTAAGCCAGGTCTCCCGAAATCAGTGATCGATGCAGTCAATGGATGCATTAGGAAAGGATCGATGACAATTAGGGAGACATTTCATAAGCTGGTGATAAGCTTACATAGCCAAGCGTGAAACAAGTTCATATTAAAATATCGCTTATGAAAACGCATATATCTGAAAATACTTAATAGAGAAATATATTTCAGAAACTGTCTAATTTAACCATTGACTGAATATTAAAACAGTATACAGATCTCGTATATGGTTTAAAAAGTACCCGTATTAGGAATATAAATGTGGTAATACACTGTGGTATTAACTTTTCATTGTTTATATTTTTCTATGAAATCCTTGAATATGATACCTTTCGTACCTCAAAAAATCCTCCCCCTAACTTGTTATGTTGATGAGACTGTCTTCGCCGTCTTTGAAACAGATTCACTGGAAGCAACCTATTGTTTGTATTGTTGCTTGGCTTCATGTGTATAATAAGGAATCCAGGTCTCATCGACCGTAACTACTTGATGCAAAATGACGACGGCAATTCGAGACGGGGTAGAACTCAAAAAACTAACCTCAATTCCCATAATTTAGAATAATATTTTGTTTTAATATTAAAAAATGGACGCGCACAAAGGTAGCACTCACTTGTCTGACAACACTATTTGTAGTCAAAACGGGAACTGTTTGTGCATCCCTCGTACATTTAAATATCTTTTGTTTCTTAAATTTAAAATTATAAACATAGCAACGTACAAGGAAACAAAACTGTCTGGCTAAAGAAAATATCTTCAGTTTCGCTATACTTCTCGATTCTACAATACTACCATGGAACTTTTAGTATTCTATCTCATAGTCTCGTATCCAGCTTTTCTTCCGTCTCGAGAACCCTCTATATCTCATTCTGAGAATGAGATTATCGCTTGTATTCCGTCTCATTCGAAATCATCAGCTCTTTATTGTCGTGTTCACAACAATATATTTTATGACTAAAAAAGATTTTCAATGTAATTTTTTTCTTTTTTTTCCATCTAAATTTCCGGTGTCTTACAGCCGTTTGCTTTGAAAATGAATCAAAGAGAATCCTCAAGGATTCTACAAATCAACAAAATTGCAAATCTTTAAGTCAAAAGAAACATGAAAAAAACAAACTTTTTGAGTAACTTTTATAGCAAATATCATTCACGTCCCCTGAAATTTTTATCATTCTTTTCTTCTTTCATAATAATGATTTTATAAAATTTCTGGTCAATTTTTCAACACTTTTCAATGTTGCAATTCTTGAGATATGCAAAATATTGTGTTAATAGTTAGTTCAGATAACTGAAAATAGGAACAAAAATACATGAAAAATTGTTCCATGCAATGCGTTGCGAACAGCAGATTCCGAAGAAAAGGGATTCTTTTCTTTGCAAAGCATTAAATAGAACTTGTTTTAATTTACGTTATTACAACTATTAAAATCATTTGACCCAAAAACATTCCAAGAAGGAAAGCAAATTAAAAAATAGCTCGAAATTCTTGAGGCAAAAATGGATGCGTCACAACGTCTTAAAGTTCTGAACAATTTTATTAATTTCTTGTCATTTCTTGATTCCCAATTATGTATGATTTAAGAAATTACATTATTTCGATAGGTAAATAAAATACTTAATTTTTACATTTTTTTTAAAATTTCAATTGAATAAAAAATAAGTAGGAGAAATTAATTATGACATTTTTTTTTTGAAAATTAAGTTCATTACTGGTGAGAGCAGGTATTAAATATATATTATATATGTTTTATAGCAATTCAATAAAAAATTTAGGAAAAGTGTTTTAAGAAAGTATTTTTTGAAAACTAAGTTTATTACCTGTGAAAACAGACATAAAAAATATACGCAAAAAACTTTTACGATTAAATTTTGAAAAGTAATTAGCTGCACCAATTTATACATTGATGAAAATAGTAGCCCTTTTAGATGCTAAAAAATTACATTATAATTGAACTCTTTTGTTTATAACTGAAAATTTCATTAAAAATTATTTTAAAAATGTTTCACTTTGAGCCTACCACAGTACTGACCGTTTTTAAGTCATATTGCACATAGCAATAGTCAATGGTCTGGAAACTGTTTAAGACTCGTTTTCAATATTTACTTTCACGTGGTTAAGCTTTTGAAATCTTATCCAAATTTAAAGTTTAGATTTCTTTAATAGTGAGGTTTACGCTTATTTTAATGATTCCGAAAACTGGTTGTACGTTTGTCAATAATATTTATTTTCAACCCGTGTTTACTTCATTTTTATTTCAGAAGTGACACGTAAAATATGTTGACAGATTGATTGGAGCATTTAAGTTTGCGGGCTTTTCATCTCCGTATCTATTTAAACAGTAGAGCATGACTGTGGCCTTAACCTTGCTCAGAATGGCATTTAATTAAGAAGATTTAAGTTTAAAACTGCTTAGTTGTACAGAAAAGGACGTGAATTCAAAAGTTACGAGGGAAATAGCACGCCATAGGTGGCTCACGCGAGGTATTGAACCAAAAAGTATAATCTTTTCATTTTATTTTCATCGTTTTCTTTGATGTGCATGACTTTCATTAAAATAATGAACTCTGAAGTTGGCTGTTGTCAAACTATAGTCGAATTTTGGTTAACAAAACAAATAATGTCAAATTAGGATTATCAAAGGAAAAAATTAGGATATCATGAGAGTGTGTTATATAAGAAGAAAAAATCAGGAAAAACCCAAAAGAAGTCAGATCTATGATAAATAAGTACCCGTTAATTTATCATTACAATTAGTGATATTAACAAAAATACTATCGATTGAGATAGATTTTAATATTGATTAGAAAATGGACAAATCGGTAAATAGAACGCCTAGAATTGTAATAAAAGATTATATAGCTATAGAACTATAGAAAGCTGAAAAACATATGTGAATTTTCTCTAGAATTTTCGAATTTATGTATACTTGGGTATATATTTTGAAGTTTAAGATTGTATTATACTGTTAAAAGTAACAAATTTACGTATATTTAAATGAAAATGTTCAGTGTTATATAACGGGGAAAAAAACGCATAACATACATTTAAAGCTTAAAGTTACACTACGTTTCTCATACGATCTGTGTTTAGTCAAAGTTAAAAACGAAATATGTTACTTCTCTAATGATGAAATTCTGATCTATTAGTATAATACATGTAATACGAGTTTATTAAACGTAACAAAATCAGTGACAAAATTTTAAAAATATTTTTACGCGCCTATTTTAGTGATTCGTTTGTGTGTTTTCTGGTCCTTTAAACATATTCCAAAATATTTTTAAAAATCGTAGAAAAAGTGAGCTTCCGCTGAAACTTTCATTATTTTTTTCTCTCTTTCGGTTGCATTGCTTTGCATTCAAATGGATGTAATAGTATATATATTTGAGGATGGAAATTTCATTGCATTAACATTACGTTTACGAAATCATAACGGCTGGTAGGCGAAAACCTTAAAGATTAATGGATAATTCAATAAAATGCATTTTTATTACAAATCACATAAATATGTCAGAAATGTTTTGAAAAGAGTAATTTTCGCATTTAATCCTATTTAAATTCCATTTTATTGTGAATCATACTTCAATAATATAGATTCAAAAGAATATACAAAATGTGACTTATATATATATATATATATATATATATATATATATATATATATATATAAGTCGTATTTTGTACAATCTTCATAGTCACAAAAATACAATCTTAATTTAAGTCGGAAGAAATGAATATTTTTAACTTCTCTCATTGAAAAACCAACAGCATTACCGAGCAGTTTTATCGTTCCATTTTTTCCTTCGACGGAATCGTGATTTAATAAAAAATATATTTCTGTCGTATTATAAAGGTAGAAAAAAAAATTTCCCACTTTTCTTGAAATAGAAGTGAAACAAATACTTAAATGAAACTGACAGTGAAATATATTTCGCAAGATATCTCACTTTGAGAAAAAGCTAGTTTTGTCAAAACACCTGTTTTTTTTACTCACTTAGAAGTGCTTATAGTGACATTTCTCTTATAAATATATTGAATATGTATGAATGTATATAAGAGGTTATTCATAAATATATGATTTTACTTATAAAAATAAATGATTAATATTTTTGTTGGTTTAAAATAGTTTCATGGTTATTTACAGTTTTCATTATTTTCTTAGACGTGTCTGTTCGAATATAAAATTTCATAAGAATTCAGCTTGCTAGAGATACAGTTTATCATTCTAAGCAAGAAATATGAACGTAGAGTTTGCAAGCAGACAAAATTGCTTAAGGAAAAGGAAGACAGTTGTGAAATAAAAGTGATATATAAACTTCAGTAAAGGGACGACAGTAAAGGAATAAAATACTTTCCCATTTGAACGTTTTTCTAAGATAGAACATTTCGGTAAATGAAAAAAACACACATCTTTATAATCTTAATTCTTATAATAAAAACAAACAGCCTAAAAAAACTAAATTTTGAAACATTATTCAATGTTTATGCTCTTTAACTGGGCAAGTTATATAATTTTAATGAATTTTCAATTGAAGTTCGATGATGAATATAATAGATTCAACTGCATTCTGTATTGGAATAATGAAATAATGATAAAATGTATTAAATACACACATTCACTAATAGGTTAAACAAAAACAATAAAAATATATTTCACATAATTGGAAAAACTATAAATTTTCTGAGAAATCAACAACAACAAAACCCCTCTAAAACATTTAATACGAGCATATTTCTCCATTGCAATGTAGTCTTTTACAATATTCAAACACTTTTAATAATGCTTGATCATTTTCATAACGCTAGTCTTGAAAGTCAGTTCTACTGCATACAAGCTGATTAAAATTTTATCCAATAGGGATTAACACAAAATAAATTATTTTGAGTATTACAAAATTATCAGTAAAGTCCTTAGTGAACTACGAAAGTTTTTAAAAAATTCGTTTCTTGTTCATTCTACAAAGAATTTACTTAGAGATGGGCGCTATTTCATGTATTAAGATAAAGAACATTATTATCTATTTGTGCGGAAACTAATTCATAAGTATAGGTTCTATACAATAACTTATCAATATTGTCACTTATTTTAATGACTTATCTTTTTATTCCTTATAATTAAGATATTTGTATAGTTTAAATGTGCATCGTTCTTTATAATATGAAAGTTATAGGATATAATAGACTTTGTAGTATCATCTTTAGGTCATTGTTACCGTTTCCAATCATATTTATTGTATCATGTTACAGTTTTATTTGGAAACAGTTACAAAAATAATATAGAAATGAATCTTCTTAAAAGCTGTAGAAGAATATGACACATCTAAAAAAAGGAAGCAGTATCATGTAATATGCAATACTCCATCTATTATACGGCCTTTCACTGCCAGTAAGCAAAAATTATTGCACAGACAGGAAAAGAAAATTATTACACGTTTAAGGAAAACTATTACACTCACATTAAAGGAAAATTATTCCTTTTTCTTCAGTGAAATAATATAAGTTAGTGATGTTGGACTTTTCACGATTTTCTCATCATTAACCTCGGGGACATTATAATAATTTAAATTGCATAAAATAACTATTTCTTCCCAACCAAAATGAAACGCGATTAGGTAAATTAGATGAAGACAGAAGCGAAGTGAAGTGAATTAGAGATAATATATATAAAAATGAAATAGAAATGATAAGAATATAAAGAATAACGACTTGATGATAGAGATTTATAATTTGGACTGAAGTACCTTAATTAGTTTTGTAGGTCGATACAAATTCTAGTTGAAGTACTGATATAAGAATCAGCTATTTGTCGAATGCAATTGAATCAGACGGGTGAATTGGTAAGCTAAGGATTTATTTGTTGTTTTTATTTAAAATTGATGAGTTAAGTGAGACTCGAGAGAGAGAGGTACCTTATCTATCCATCCATGATTATTATTGAATCATTTTAGGTTGCTCTAGTGCGTCTTAATTGGAATTGAGTGGTTTTTTATTCATATATAGATTGAGATAAGGCGCACGAGTTGAGTAATGAAGGGCTTTACAAGTTAATAAAAAAAAAATTTCTAATTTTGGTTGTTTTATGTATTTTGTTTTTGACATTTTATTTGTGTATATTGTATTACATTTTTTATAATAACATACATAGGTTTTTCTGTTTAAATACGTTATATTATTTGGGATTTTCCAGTAATCCGAGGGGTACTCGGTCCAATATCCCCTGCTGGAGTACCGAGAGATTCCCATACTTTAAAAGCAACAGCACCACGGAATATTTTCTTACTATAGTAGGATTATAGAATTTTTTGCAAATATAAAAGGATCTTAGAATATATTGCAAAAGAGATAGTGTTGTGAAATATCTTTCAAATGTGTTAGAGTTGTCAAATATTACATATGTACTCATAATAGCTTAGTGGAAAATGCTAAAATTGTAATAAACTCGTAGGATATACTCTGAAAGTAATATGAATTTTCTTATTGATTATTTGTTTGTTAACGTCACATTTAGAAGCAACGCAAGGACTACTGATGACGTACCTCATAATTTTGAACCTCGGTCATGTGACGAGGAGTATACCTGAGCTGGTACCTCCCTCTCCAAACTTCCACACCAAGGATTGATTGATTGGTTTTATTAATGTCGCATTAGAAGCAACTCGAGGGTTATTGGTGAACGACCTCGTAATTTTGAACCTCAGACAAGTGACGAGACCTGAGGTGGCACCCCCTTCTCCTAACTTCCACATTGCACCAACGTGAGGATTTTGAGCCTCGATATATGGCCACGGCAGCCTAGTGGTCATGACAGCGGCATCAAGGCTCGGACCCAGGACTTGAGGAAAACCACCGGCCGGCGAGTCCACGAACATGACCACTAGGCTACTGTGGACGATCCATACCATGGAAAGTACAAGAGAAATGGCACACACATATATTCTAAATGAACTTAGAATATAATAAGGTAATGTAAACATATCCGAAAAGTAATAAGATATTTGAACATGTTACTAGACTGAATTAAAATATGCTAGAACTTATTACTTAAGAGTTTCAATTTGTCACACTTATTAAAATACAATGACCGTGTTAAAATTTGCTTAACTGATTTTTTCATAAGTTATTTAGGTTTCTTTTGTACTTTTAGTGAGTATTTATTAAAACTCTAATAACTTGCTTTTAATACTTTGAAAACTTTAAATTGTTTATTTTTCATCTTTTTTTATATTTCAAAAAAAAAATCGTATGAATTAAAAAAATATATAGATTAATATATATTAATGCAACATTTCCTCAGTCACTAATAATCAGAATCACTTAATAATTAATTATGTTTATTAAATACAAAGTGACTTAAGTTTATAAGAAAATTAACTAATTAATTTCTTTCTTTCGAAAAAGTTCCGTAGTTCGACAGAAGTAAGTAAATTCACCTTTTTTTACAATAACTTCAGGAAATTAATCACTTCATTCAATCTTTTACAGTTACCAAGAGCATGAGTCAAATTGTCTCTTTCAAAATAATTGTGATGAAAATATTTTATAGCCAAAATCAACTGTATAGAGACATTTCATTTAAGATGGATTGATAAATATATCTGCTTGAATATCATGATTGATCATGAAGTCTAGGAAAAAAATAAATGTAACTTCAATCTGCCATTTAAACATTATTTTTTTAGAAAATATCAATACCTAGATCCCTTTTCAATAAAAAAAAAGAATTTTTAACTGTTCTTTTAGAAAAACGTATTACTTTTTCTCGTTTAATTTCACAATTTACTTCGCGGTTTTAAAAAATTCTTGGGAACTATAAAGAGATGTTAATTAACTGTTATGTCTGGAGTCAATTAATTAATTTTATTTTCTAATGTTTGTTAGATTATCTCTCAAACTATTAAGTGCCAAACATTAAATTTCTTATCTATTATTCAATCCATTAACTTTTTCCATTGATTACTTGGCTGTTTCATTAAACTCCAGTTTTGTGATAGTTCAGAAAAGTCAACGATGTTATGAACGAAAGATAATTTTTTTAAACAAGTAGATTAGATGTGAAATATACAAAAATTTACAGAAAGGTGTCATGTTACATATAAAAATCTTAATTACGAAGCGTTTAATATGTTGGATGTTTTTCTACATTATTCTATGCAAGAAACTTTTTCTTTCCCTCAGTTATTTTGCTGAAAGTGTATAAATATCTGTAAAGAAATTCGTGTGTAGATCGCATGATCATACGAGGATTATGAAATAATTATCCAGTAATTAATAATTACATGACCAAAATAATAGTTTTAACAGTAATCTGCGTATACTTTCATTAAGAGGCTGTTTAATAACTCATTGTCAACTGAAGAACAAATTTTTATTTTAGGACAAAACAAGCGTAGAGTTTAGAAATATCATTCACTTAAAATGCGCAAATTTTGAAAAGTATTCCTTTTTATAGAATCATGTTAATTAACGGAATTACAGAGGTCCAATGATTTATGTAATTTTATTTGAAATAACAAAGAATTTCATGACAAGCAGAGCCCGGCTGAAATTGTGGATTCGAATTGTTATTCAATAAAAAAGTATCGTGAGGAATAGTGGACACTATAGGGTGTTAATGCGAATTTGCTTGCTTGCTTGGGTTTTGTTAATACAAGAATAATATTTGATCAAGCTGCGCTAAGCACTTTTTAATATAAGAATAGAAATATTATTGATTAATTGCTGATTCACATCACTCTCAGAAGAAACACGAGAGCTTTTGGCGACTATTCTCGTAATTCTGAACCTAGGTCAAGTGACGCGGGTGATATCTGGGCTGGCACCTCTCCTTCAAACTTTAACACCACCCCAACGGAAGGACTTAACTAATTAAACTTGAATTAGCTCTATCATACGGCATAAAAATGTGTATCTGAGATCTAGACAAAACTCTTTAAATGAAAGAAAGGAAGAAAAATAAGGGATGACAAAAAGAAAGGTCGGCAATGGGAAGAGATCGCTAAAGCATCCTGGGACGCTTTACCCAGGCCTACCAAAGAAAATAAGCCCATAGAAGAAAAGAAGGATCACTCAGGAGCTTTGAGATGATCATAAATACTGTTCTTAAAATAAACTTTTGCATAAAGAAGATATCCTGAAGGGGTACGATGAGAGGTACAAAACTGAGGTTGTCATGCTCTCATATGTTGTTCTCGTCTCTGATCGTGGTTTAAAATTACTAAGTTCCCGATATGCTGAGGCAAATAAGAAGTAACTATGGTCAAGACGTTTGCAGAAACAGTGAAAAAAAGTTAAACACTATTGACTAGAAGGAGAGTCATAAATAGAGAAGTATTGTTAGGGTATCCCGGCGGCCCATCCCCCATGTTTATGAAAGACAGTAAGCTCCATGGGAAAGAAAAAGATCCCTGGGGTATATAAAGGGTCATGCTATTCTTACTTGCTTAAAGAAGGCTAGCGCCAGAGTGAGTGAATCCTTTGCAATGCAGAAAATAATGGTAGGGTAGAAAGGTTCTGATGAAATAAATTTTCATCAAGGACTAATAAAATTTCTGAAATTTTATTAAAAAATTTAAATAATTAAATCAAGTGTAATTTCATAAAATTTAAGCATTTGATACAAAATCTGTGTGGCAAATTTCTTGACTCAGACATATTTGTTAACTGTTCATGTCTAGTCAGTTTCGAGAATATAATTCATATTTCATACCAAATCGTGCAGAAGAGTTTATATTTCTATTTTCATTATTAGTAGTTCGAAAACATTAAATGATAAATTCATTGTACAACTCTCTTTTCTTTCTAATACTAAAGGAACCTAGTATCGAAAATTACGCTATATAGCTACCAATTATTTCTCCTTCTTTCACTTTTATGTTTGAATTCCCCAGTTGTTAAAAAGTGCAATTTATTCTTTATATTTTAAGTTAGAATTCATTAGAGTTACTTGGGGATTATTGGCCGTGGGTATTAGTCAAATAAGGACCTGAATTTCTTTTTGTTAACTTACTCTGTTAACTTTCACACCATGCGAGGAGTTTAAAGCTTAGTTCTATATAACACGTATTGGTCCATTTAGTCCTCAGACAAATATTTAGTGGAATCGAAACTTAAATACGTGTGTCGGGATTTGAGCATTTAAAAGCGTAGAAATAACATTTAGGATTGCTCATTCATGACAACTCGATATTATTAAAATATTTCAAATATTTTCTTCTTTTTCTAATTATATGCAATTCTAATTATATACAAATACAATATTTCTAAAAAGCAAAACTGTAATTCTATTTGATCCAAACAAAAATCATTGTGCTAGGTATTTTGATATGTTTAATAATTTATATTCCAATCACAGTAATAAATAAGCACACTTATTATTTTTGATACATAATAAATAAATATACTCCGAATTATTACGATTTTAAATTGACCCGATTAAATTCAATTTGAATCTTAAATTAACTCCTCTGAGAATCAATAAGTCTATTATATCACTTATTAGTGGGTTTTTTTTAACTCCATTGAAACTTTGTCTGGGTCAAAACTTAAAAGCTTTTTTCTCAAATTTTAAGATATTCAATTGAGCTGAAATTTTCTATAGGATTGTTTTGGATGACTATACAGTAATTTAAAAAAATTATTAAAAATTAATTGAACAAAACTAATTATTTAAAGAATTAATTTTCTCTAAGTCGCCAAATCCGTCGCGTTCGTTATCAATTTCTCGCAGAAATTCTTCAAAATTAAATAAATTAACAGTACCTTATCAATCACACCTAGATTTTTTTTTCTCTCCTTTCTTAAATTTCAGTTTTTAAGTTTACGTCGTGTATGATTTGGAAAGAGATAGAGCATAAGATAAAAAATCAGTACCAATAGTTTTTGAAATTTGTAATTGAGCTAAAAAAACTTACATTTATTTATTTTAGATGATAAATTTCATAAACGTCAAATAATAAAAGAAATTATTTTAAAATATAAATTCAATTTGACTGAATGTTCCCTTTTGCTCTTAAATTTTAAGGTAAAAATGTTGAGCAAAGTGTAAAGCTTGAAAGAAAACCCATGTGTAAAAAACTCGTGTTTTACCGGTGTTATTTTACTAAAACATATCCTAAACAATCTACATATCTAATTTTGTTGTTTAAACATTTCATTAAGTAGAATTTTGTGATAAAGAAATAAAGACAATCACAAATTTATGAGAAGAGTATATTGCGTTGGTGAATTAAATAAAAATTCAGTCATAAATAACAACTTGTAAAATTCAACAAGAAAATATTTTATGATATCCCTCTACATAGAAATACAGTTCTACACTAATGTCAAGTTAAATGAGACAAAACTACCTTGAGACAAATGTTAAAATCATGGATTAAAGCTAATAATTGCTTGGTAATTTGTAATTTCTCCTAATTTTTCTAAAAAGAGAAATCGATAAATTTGTTTTAATAGTTCAGTATATGTATCCTATACATTAAGCCTCCCTATGCCAATACACATACTGACTTCTTCATTTTGAACCTCAGCCAAGTGGCAAAGACGTTTGATTCTCCACATTAAATGAAGATTTCGAGTCCCATTTTCCCTTGAAGTGCAGCAGCCAGGTAATCCCAAACGATAGATGTTTCCTAAAATCAGAATTCGAGTCGACTTGAACCTTATTAGAATAGAAAGGCGTGATTTTAATCCGGGAAATTGTGTCCTATATCAATTTCATTTATTAAGATTTATTTTACATTTATCAATTTTACTTCTTGCAGCGAGCCCTCATGCATTTTCTGAAGTTGTTAATGTACAAATTATAAGAAATGTAGTGAACTACATTTTCTAATTTAATGTATAACTGCGTTCTTAATAAATGAAGTTATTTCTTATATTTTCATTGTTTGATTGATAACATCCTTCAACATGCCCAAGTTCATTTCCTGAAGATGTTATTGTAAATATTTTAGGAAATGAAGTGAACAACACACATTTTCTAGTTTAGTATATACTATCGTTCTTAGATGCAGTCGAATTAATGTATTGACAGAGTAAATTGCGCATCTTATTGTGAAAATATAGCCAACACACACACACACACACACATATATATATATATATATATATATATATATATATATATATATATATACAATTTGCATTTTTATTTTTTTTCCAACTCTTAGACAATCTTGTTTGAATTGTTGATTTCAAATAAAAACTCTGGAACAACTAATATTAATTTAAAATAAAACTAGACTTTTTTTTTCATGAAGCCTAGGTTTACTCTACAACTTGTAAGGTTTAGATATATATTACATTTTGTTCTTTTAATATACTTGAATTCCACAATTTCAAAGAAAAAAAAAGGATTTGTCCAATAAGTATCGGGACTGTCTTTTTCAGGCCCAGTGGAAGGGCTGAAGAGTAGTTTCTATAAGTCGGATGGGTTGCGAAGGATGTGACGTAAGCTAAGAGGTCCACGTCCTCCATCGTCTCCGAGCCGTTGGAATGTATATTTGGCTGAAAGTGAGGGTTTGTTTAGTACTTGCGACAAGAGTAAAAATACGGTGAGCCACCGAACCACATTGTGCCATCAAACATTGCGCTAAATCAAAATATTCTCTCACAGAGAGTTTCAGAATGATCGGTTGAAGTCATGTCTGAAATTCATGCTTTTCAGTTGCTAAAAACAAACAGAAGAAGCCCGCATGAGCAAAGTCAGAGTGAAATATATGCTTATTGTCTTCCATGATGCGAAAAATATGGTTCACAAGAAAGGAGTTTGTGTCTTCGGGACAAACAATGATAAGTAAATTTTACACAGAATTGAGGATTAGGTCCACCACTTCCGAAGGAAAATCGTCACATTTCAGGATACACCATCATGACTAAGCGACTAATAATACATCGCTAATTGTGAGGGTGGTACTGGAAAAACACAACTTCGCAAAGCTGACCAAGTACTCGTCCAGATCCACTCTACAATCCAGATCTATCTCTTTCCCTCTTTTTTTTTTTTTTTGTTTCCTAAGATTTAAAAAAAAATCAGAAAATACATTGTTTTAGTACCAATTGATACGGTTTAAGCGGTTTCGTTGGGATGCCTGTACAGCCTTGTGGTTTCCTGACTTCCAGGATCTGCACGAAGACTGAAAAAGTTTTTTTTTATTTCCAATGGTAAGACAATACAGAAGGAACAACAACAGAGATAAAAACACAACATGAACACACGAGAACAAATGTACAAAAGTAAAAAAAGCATGAAAAATGACCGAAGTCAAGACTGGCAGCAGTGCATCGATACAGGAAGTTCATATTTGGAAAATTATTAACTCACTGAAAACAAGTCTTCAATAAATTTCTTTTCATATCTTCTGTCCTGATGCCTATTAGACAACCCTTATACGAAGTAAAATTTCTCAAAATAACTAGTTCCTATTCGATATTTTCTGTTAAGGTCCAATTTAATTTAAACATTTACGAGTATTCCTATAAAGACAGAAGCAAGTTAGTAAAATTAAAGACAGAGAAGTTTTCATTTGGGCAATTACAAACAGTATTCACAAGGAATAAAAATTCTCTATTATTAGGTTTACAATTTATAAGATCACCAAGTGCAAAAATTCACGCAATAAAACAATTTATTGTCTACATAAAAATTTAGAACAATAGCTTAATGATTGATATTCTAATTAAATAAGGTTCTAATTAAGACTTTTCAAGTTTGATTGCAGATTGAGATTTATGAATTGGATTCTAAAATCATATTTTGGTATATATTTCATAAAATTTCTATTTAAATCTCGTATATCAGTAATAAATATGCGCGAAAGTAATTCAACTCTATAATACTGCGTTAAGGATTTCAAAAAAAAATCAGATTTGTTGCTCAAAACTTTAAGTTTTACATCTTCCAACTTTGCAAATCTGTATAATTTTATAGATTAAAATTAAATAATCGTAATTTTCTGTTAAAATTAGTATTCTAACATATTTTTTAAATATAAACCCTTTCATTTGATCAACTCTCTATAAATCTTTTAAAGTTAGCAAGTAACTTTTAGTTAAATGATTGTTATCAAATTTCTGTCAAATAACGAGATTGATAACTAATCCAGTATTTTTCTCTCTTTACTTCCATTTTACAGTTTATTTTCAAATAACATACAACAGCCCCTGTTATTCCGTACTGCGGATATTTGGAGGAACTCCTATCTTGCGAACTTTCAGCCGTTTGGCTAGTGCTAAAAAAACCTGATTCCGTAGTTCTAAACACCAAGAAGTACCACGACTATAATTGGTGACGGACGAATAACGAGGTCACTTGAGCAGGAGCCCCACTCTCTTAACCTACACACCCTACTTTGTGAGGACAGAACCCTGAAACATTTTACATGAGTCAACCCCGATATATGACTGGTCTTTAGTGGTCCCTGGACTCGAACCTATGACTTGACTCAAATAACCCCAACCATAAATTAAAGGCTATGGCCACTCGGCTACCCCAATCACATGATTATAGAAAATAAAACAGAGCATATTATTTTAAATGACACTTACATTTTTATTTATCGAAAAGTAATTTTCACCAATTCATGCAAAAATGCAATATGGAGAAAAATTACCTTATCAGCATTATGTTCCTATTTATCTCATACTTAACTTAAACAAATATAATGATTATCTTACCAATTTCTACTTCTTTCCATTAAAAGATGGGAGTATATTTATATTAGGATGGTTTAAAAGGCTAAAAATAATTCATTAGCTTCAATCATGCCTCGTATCGCTTTTTCGGTCTCCGAGAGCCTCTATGATTGTCCCTATTGAGCGTAATTAGCCCAAGAAGCCATCACAGAAACTCTGAATAATTATTTTCTCATGAGTTCATTAGTGTCAGTTCTGGCAGGAAAAAAGAAAACGCGCATGTGTGCAGCAAGTTAATTAACCATCAGAGTGGGTTTATTTGGAAGAATGTCTGAATTTTATACAATTCCTCGGTCGACAGCGATTAAACGAATGAAACAACTGCAGTGGGGGTTTGTGTCAGACGATCAGGGACTGCCCAAAAGGAATTTATTTTCTGTACAATGAACTGCTGCTTTTTTTTTTCAGAAATAAGTTTTTATTTAACTTTTGTAATGAGGAAAAGTTTCTTCTGCCATTTTGTTTCTTGTTTCTTTGGAACAATGGAATGTATTTAAAACCATACAGAAAATATCCAAATGCGACAGATCAAATTTTAATATATATATATATATATATATCAAATCCCAGGGAGGGAATGCGGATTGTGGTGCCCCTGTCATTAAAAAATTAACGAATAAAGAAACAAATCTTCAGGATATTTAATGTAAATAGGATTAATTAAATTTCTTTTTAATCTTACAAATAGTTATATTTCTCAATAAAATACATTATTATTAACATACAGGAAAACAGAATCACTATAACTTTTCCTTAATTTAATTTCATCAGACTTGCCTATCCTTTTACTCACATTTAAGAATTAATTCATATAAATTATTTCTATGGAAAACAATTCTAAGGTAGATAATTTTCTTGTGTCATTGGGAATTTGAAGCAATTTTTTAATTATATTTAGCTTTGTATCGATGCATTTGTACTCAGTAACTGTTTTCAGAATATTTTCTGGTTTTTAAGCTTCATCCTTACTGATGAAACGGATCTCCTGATTGATTGTTTTATTGATATCACACACGAGGATCTCCTGATTGATTGATAAGAGGCAACACGAGTACAATCGGTAACAGGCCTCGTAATTTTGAGCCTCTGTCAAGTGACGAAGATGACATATGACTCGGGAATCCACTCTTCAAACTTCAACACCACGTCACTATTCAAAACTATATTTTGTAAATTTTGAATAGTGACATGGTTTCCTTTAAATTTTTCAACTTCCTTCTTTCTTATTACAAATGTCAAATGATTAATATTTTTATATAAAATAAATAGATATTTTAAAAATGCAATATGCGACAAACGAAGATATTCTGAATGATTTTACAAACATATCAGCTGTTTATCCCGGTATAATTATTCAGTCATCATAATCTTTCATTATACGTGTTTATCCGTATTAATCGTAAAATATTAAATACTATAAAATGATTGAAACATCTGAAATTGAGTGTTTTAATTAAATGAAATTAAAGAATTGCTTACAAGTAAATGGGAAAATAAGACGAAATATTTTTAAACATTATTTTAAATTGTCTTTTGGAAACTTTTTAAAGTGATGTTACTAACAGAATTAATAATACAATTTTATAATTAAATCGACCTTACACATATTATTTGTGATGACTTATACCTTGAGAAGGAATGTATAGTTTTGCACAAATATAAGAATTTGAAGTACTAAAAACTTATAGCAACGAAATACATAAGATTTGTAAGGAATAATAACACATAAGATTCCACACATAAGATTTGTAAGGAATAAAATTTATTATCAATTAACAACTGTGCATCTAACAAATTTAAGAATAGCTATAATCAATTTTTAAGACAAAAATGTTTCAAAAATAATACTATTATCTGAAATTTTTGCCATTTTCAAAAACCACGGCATATAAATAAATCATTGCAAATATCCAGAAAAAGCAGAAAAATGCTGAATAATATAAAAAGTTCAATATATTTTTTAAATTATTAATATACCAAATAATTAATATACTAATGGTACTATATTTAGAGGGAGAGAAAAATTCAAGAGGGTGTTTTCAATTCTATTAGAAAACACATTGTTTTAATTCTACTTTTATGATTTATTTTTCTAACAGGAAGAAGGATTTCATTTGATTCTGCATTAACGTTGCACTAAGAAGCAACACGTAGGCAATGGTGACAGATTCCGCAATTTTGAACCATAGTCAAGTGACAAGGTTGACATCTGTACTGCCACTTTCCTTTCCAATCTTCCACATCTCACCAACGGGAGGACTTGAGACCTCGAACAGGTTTAATACTCATCAGCCCCGCTACATGGCTACCGCGGCCACAACAGGAAAAGGGTGCGAAATAATAAAAGTATTGAAGCTAAAACATTTCATTTCGCTTATTTAAATAATAGATACATAAAAAGTATACTTTATACGAATGATTTTTTATTTAAAAGAAGGATAAAATAATCTGGGAAAAAAGTATAGCATCGCCCAAAATAGATGACATTAGACAATAAATATGCATCATATTTTAGTGAAATATATGAATATTTCTCGATGTAATGAAATCTCTTTAAATACATTTAAGTTTAGTTGCATTATTTAAAACTTTATTAAAAAAATTAGAAGAATTTCTATATAGCTGAAATTAGAAAAAAAAAAAAAAAAAAAAATGAAAAGTCGATATATGATTTATTCTTTATTAAGTTAACAACTTTTTCTATCTCTTGTCTTAATCGTCAGCTCATAAAACCAGAGTATGGAAGACTCAATGTTGCTCTTGCAGTTTTTAATTCCAGTTTTTACGAAACATGAACAAATGCATTCTCTTGTTAAATTATCCAATCGCCGGATGCGTTCAAATAAACAACAGGCAAAAAACTATTCACCAACATGTTCTTTTATAACGCTGAATTAGAATTGTTGTTGGCAAAAGCAATTTCAGTTGCACCGCCAGTTGCAAATGCGACCCAAACATTCACATAATCCTCCTCCGAATCGGAGTTTTAAAGTACAAATCATGTATCAATAAATATTAAATACATCTGGTTCATCTAAATGAAACTTTTTTTCTTCTGAATACATCACAACATTCTAGTTGGTGCCAACTGCTACATATTTCCGTACAAAATTTAAATGAAAATCTATACGTCGCTTAGAATGTTGAAATTTTCCTTTCAACTTTATGTGCACAACACTAGAATTTCCATGCTGTGCACTTCTTAGTGTTCGGTTCTGGTACAGGGAAGATCATCTCATCTTTAATTTGCGAAAAAGATATATTTTTTTCTTTCGGGGAGCCTCTAGATCTCTTGCCTTAAAAAAATTATCTTTGTTCTTCATTTTTGCTTTTTTAGTCATAGCTACTAGGATTAATGAGAAAGAGGTTAACTACAGTCTTCGATCTTCCCATTTTTTGTGCAGTTTCAGCACCACCTGTAAGTCGTATCTTTAAAAGCTAGAATATGAATATTACCTTATTTAGTTTCTGATAAATGTTTTATTCGTGGTAATATTTTAAAATACACAAATATAAAACAATTATGCATCCACAACACTTGTATCAGCTTTCCAGAATTAGCCAGTAAAGCATAATCAGTTTATTTATTCTTACAGATCATGTAGTCTGAAGACGACGCTATACTTTTTTCAGGCTGCCATTCACCAGCTTTGATCATTTTTACATAATCTGAAAAACGTCAGAGTTTCTTACAAATAATTTCAGTTTATTATTCGATGGCATTAATTTCAGTCGTATAAATTAGCAAACTTACTCGGATATTCGAAGTCAAGACGAAGATTGTGTTCCTAATAGAGGCAGCTTCAACCAAGTAACATCGGATCCTTATTCTTGCAAGATCAAACACATGCACAAATATATTCCACGTAAATTCAATTCCTTCTCACTCTAGTTATTTTTTTATTCCCCCTACACCACATCTAATTCTCCGTCGCCTTAACATGAGCTTCCTTTATCTATTCCCTACACTTTTTAAGTTTATTTAATTTGCATTATCATGTTTCAATCAGTCTGAAAAAAGTGCTGTAAACTGATATATAAAATTAGATAGTCTTCCCAGATTTTAGTCAAAGGAAAGATTGCAAATATATCCCACTTTACAAGATGGACTACGCTAATACCAAATAAATTGTTTTCGTTATATTTGTGATTTAAGAAAAGAAATATATGATGCTTTTATTGTTTAAATTTTTTTTCCTTAGATTTTATATTGTAATATTTCCGTCTTAAAATTTTATGAATAACAATTCTACCCTAACGTGGGTTTTGAAAAAAGAAATAAAAAAAAAACAGGAAATAGGAAGAATAGGTCGTCCACAACAGCTGTAAAGAATCCCTCACTGTGCATCTGGAATTGCGAATTTACTTTCGTTTGCAATGCAGCACTCAAAATATCTACAATAAAAAAAGACATTTCGAAAAACCATGCTTCACCATGAAATAACGATGAAAAAAGTGGCAATATTGCAGGAATCGGTTTCATGTCACATTTTCTTCGCCACATTCAAAATCGGTCCCACCGCGTCTTTTAAAAATGTTCTCAACGGCTTTTGGCGGCATGCCAATGGACTTGATTGCGCAATGCGAATGGCTAAATTTCAGGAAAGAGAATCAAATGGCAAATAGAGTTGCTGCTCGTCAACGGTGATAACTAATGGGGTCGGGATTACAATGTAATCTTTGTTGTGGCTTTAAATATACATTTCGTGTGCGGGAGAAATGTTTGACTTAATACCATATTATACGAAAGGATATCGTTTTGTGTATCGGTTCTGAATATGAGAGTAAATTGTTAAAGTGGTTGAAGGCTCTCGACGACAATTCACTACTGTGTAAAGGAGAACAGTTAGATTTCTTTAACGTTGCATAAGAGTAGAGATACTGAAACTATGTCAAACGCCAGAATTCCGTCAGTCAGTACAAAAGCTCGGAAAAAGAAAATTATAAGGCACTCATACTATTAGTTGAATACAATTTATTAACTAAAAATATAAACATGCATTTAGTTATCTTCGAAAATTAATCAGAAGCTTCATGTGCGGATTACCAACGTCCAAAGCGCATCGATAGCATTGACATGCGAGCAAAAGTAGCTGCGGAATTTCATTTGTTCACTCGATGTATATATATATATATGTGTGTAAAATAGATTCACATTCGCTGCGGAGTCTGTATGACAGCGATCATTCAAAGGCGAATTGTCGTTGTGTGCTATGAGAAAAATCCTTTTAACGTATATGATAATAAAAGCAATATATAGAAACCAATTAAATGCAGAGCTTGACATGCAACTGCAGATAATAGCAATAGAATTAGACTTAATGTGTGTAAAAAAATACAAGTTAACCCCAGTCACCAAATGTAATGCCAGAGTTGGTGACACCTGGAGAATGAATTAATGCTATTAACAAGTATATTACGTTAAATTTGAGTTCCAATTTCTAAATAAAAATTAAATATTTTTCTTTGGTAGTTTTTACAATAAGTACCTATAGAATATTGATCTAGTCTTAAAATATTATATTATTTTATATATTATAAATCATCCAAATATTATTTTAAGATATATTTTTCTACGGTTGTGATGGTGGTTCCTCGATTAAACTTTATAGTTCAAAGGGTTCCATGAGTTGACAAGTTTGAAGACCATTGATTAGAATAACACGAGGGTTAATGGCGACGAATGACGAAAATTTGAAACATGGTCAAGTGAAGGCGACACTTGAGCAGTTTCCTCCTTCTCTCTCTCGGCTCCTACATCACTCTATGTTGTAACGCATCTCTTCGTGATGGAATTCTTTTTTGATATTTATATCGTTTACACAGGTTCCGAATGGGCGTAAACACATTACATACATGCATATATACAATACTAAAATAAAATTAATGTATTAATACTAAACTTTTTAAAGAAAGTTTAGTGATTGTCGAATAGCTGGTATTTCCCTCGATATCAACTTATAAATATTTTCCCTGACTCGGATGCCATTTTTCGTTCATTCAGATAAGTAGAATTTTCAATTATAATCTTTGGATGAGGATTCGAATTAGTTATCGCACCCCGTTCGTAATACAAACATTTATTTTTAATTATTCTTTGATAAAAATAAGAATAACTTAAATAATTGCCAGTCTGACTAATTAGTGACTGATTACTTAGAGAGTTTCGATGGATCGGATCCTAATTAACGAGTTTATATTACTATCTAAAGATTCATTATTCTATTAATGTGATTAATATTCCTTATAAAAATAATTATAAGTATATAAATTATATGATAAATTTTAAAATTGTTTAAAAGGCAAATAAAGAGGCTTGGAATAAACAAAAAGATATTAGCGGGTGCACTAAAATTGCTTGAAGGAAACTATAAATAGAATATATGTGATTATCAGGTATACACTAAATCTAACATGAGGATATAATACAATCAGATTTCCAAAATCCGTTTGGTGATTGGAAATATATTATCTATAAAAATTCGGAGGTAAAATATTTTTAATTTTGTGTGACTTCTCACGAATGCAAATAATTATTCAAGCGTTCATTTTTTGATGAGAATTCTCAAAAATCATACGCGAGGGCTTTTGGCGATGTATATCACAATTTAGAAATTTCTTCACCTAGCGTTTAAAATATTTCGTTATTTAACCAATGAGTGCTAGGTTCCATATTGCGAATATTCAAACTAAGTCACTATATGAGTTTTACGTAAGATCATCCATAGGACAAATGTTAGGCAAGAGCTGTAGTGATCTTAATGGAAGTCAAAGTCAGATTGGCGATAATTAAACAACTATGACAATTTTACTTTGATTACACAGTTAAAGTTTTCATTGTACATGCATGTACATTATTAAATAGCATGTGAAACGGAAGATATATATTATCTATATTCATAACATTTGTTATTCCTAGCAAATATAAATTTATTTACTAGAAAAGGTAAAAAGATAAACTTACCAATTCATTTTTATTAATTTTGAACTGCTGCCACTGGCATAAAAAACGTCATAATCATTAAAGATACACCCATGGACAAAAAAATTAGCGCATCAAGAAATAATTGTAGGATCGTAACGAAACTTGACATGAAGGTACATGTCGGGGAGATATGCAAATGATTAGAAATGCAGCGTGATTGCGCATTACGTATAGCCGGTAGAGGGCATTTAACGTCGTTCTCCGTGGAGTATAAAACAGGTAACCAAAGCTTGTTTGAGTGTGCTGAATCGTTTACAAAGGAAGAGCTGAGGTAGACATGCCATTATGCCGTTTTCGAAGACAATATGAGCAGCTGTCGCAGTTTGAGAGGGAGAGAATCATCGGCATGATGGAAGCTGGGTGGTCAGCTAAGCGAGTAGCTCGTCAATTAGGCCGTTCTGATTGTATTGTGAGGGGGTGTTGGGACCAGTGGATCCGAGAGATGTCATTTACACGAAGACCAGGCTCAGGACGCCCTCGACAGACCAGTCGTCGAGAAGACCGCCACATCGTAAGAAATGCACGCGTACAAGCCAACTGCTTCATCGGCCGCCATCCAGGCACAGGTAGCACCTTTACTAGGGGCCCCTGTGTCTTCACGAATCATACGAAGGCGCCTGGCTGAAGGACATTTGGAATCGCGGCGCCCATTACGCGTGTTGCGCTTGACGCCCACCCCTCGACGCCTATGTTTGGAGTGGTGCCACGCACGAGGAAACTGGACTGCAGCGGAATGGAACCAGGTCGTCTTTAGCGACAAATCCAGATTCAATCTCAGCAGTGATGACAATCGTGTTCGTGTGTGGAGGCCCCGTGGTGAACGCCTCAACAGGCTTTCAACAGGAACTTCTCAATCCTGCCTTTGCTTTACAGCGACACACCGCTTCCACAGCTGGTGTGATGGTATGGGGTGTCATTGCCTACAATACACGGTCACCCCTAGTATTGATCCGTGGCACCATGACAGCCCAGCAATATGTCCATGACATCCTGCAACCACATGTGTTGCCACTCATGCAACGACTCCCAGGAGCCCTTTTTCAACGAGACAATGCTCGGCCTCACACGGCAAGGGTGTCACGAGACTTTCTCCACACTGTTACTACCCTTCCTTGGCCTGCCCGATCCCCAGATTTGTCTTCAGTCGAGCATATCTGGGATCATTTGGAACGGCGAGTTGGGCACCCCACGTGTTTGAAATAACTAGAGGCAAGGTTACAGCAAATATGGAACGAAATGTCTCAAGACATCATGTAGAACTTGTATGCCTCAATGCCCGATCGTATCGCATCGTGCATTCGCGCTACAGGGGGTTCAACAGGGTATTAAATCCTCCGTTCTTTTGACTTTTTCTCTGAAATAAATGATCCTTTTTCTCTGATTTTCTAATCATTTACTTATATCAAAGTAGTCATTACGTATGTAAAATTTCGTTTCATTTTGATGACTCCTTCTTGGTGCGCTAATTTTTTTGTCCATGAGTGTATTTGTACATTTTAGAGAGTGTAGAATATGAAATCAGGTAAAAAAAATTACGTTAGCAATAACAAAAGAATTCAGTTTCAAACAATGAATTTATAATTAAATTTCAATAATAAGGTTTTAGATTAAATGTACTAAATAAATTAGTTCACAGTTTTAGAAAAAGTGACCTTAAAATCTTTCAAAATTAAAAAAATTCTTATAGTTTATTTCTTTTCCTTAAATCTATTGCTTATGCAGAGTTAATACTGAAAATGAATTGGGGGAAATAATAAATTTCACAAATCCAAAAACTACAATCAATACAGTAAAAATGAAAGTAATTAATTTGAATTAAAACTGAAGTTTCAATATTTTTAATGTGAAAAGAGTTCAACAATTTTAGAATAAAAAATCGAATTGTAATGTACAAAAGAGACCAGAATTGGTAAAAAAAAATGTTAGAAATTATGAATAATTAAACGTAATTAAAAATATGAATAATTAAACGGTCAGTGAATTAAGACGTAATTATCTTAATTCACTGACTAATCAGAAAATTAAAATTTGAACAAAACCAAAAACAACATATCCTCTGTCAAAAGATTGCATTTTTTTAAAACAAATTCAGTAACATTTGGCAACTTACTATAATTACGCGTACGAATGTAGGGCATCATCAGTGAATGATTATCTCCAAAGTGAAAATAAAACTTAAGTCTGTATCAAAGGTTATATGAATGAATATGTAAATCGTAAATAAAAATGGATTAGCTGAAAAATTTTGTACTTTCAAATTAATGCAATTTTAACAAATGTTTTGGCGCAGCATAGCCTACTTTGGCTCTTGCGCCATAAAACCCTACAATCACTCACTCACTCAAATTAATGCATGATAAACAGATTTGGACATCACATACATATGTGCATTGTGCTTAATTATTCATAATTCCTTCAAGTACCCTGTCTAAATCTTATTTCGGAATTATTTTTCATGAATCATTTAATAAAACATTGGAAGAATGATGGAAAAAAATTCTTTTTATTATCGATTATTAAACTTGAAGGATTGCGCTCACAATGAAAAAATTTGTTATTTTTGAGTCCAACTTTATTATGATGTCACATGCATAATTTCTTGAATCAAAAAATTAAAAATTGATTAAAGACATTTTTATACTAATGTCTCAAAAAAGACATAATTAAAGATTAGGAAATTTATACAACGATTTAAATCAGGATGATGATATCCATATTAACACCATAAAACAACAGAAAAAGTCGAACATCGAGTATGTTCATTTAGAAAATACTTTATGGTACACTATTTGTATTTTTATATTTAGTTGCGAAAAGAGAAGTATATCTATACACTTAAAATTACATGAAAGACCTTATTAAAAGCAAAAAACAAAAATGTTAAAAACTTTATTCATATTGTTTGAGATATATCTAAATTTTCTGGAAAGGCGAATGTAATAATAAATTTGTCTTTATATCATTCTTAATTTTATGAATCTAAATACGATCCATCTAATTTACTCGAAGTAGACAACAATTATGTAAATAAGGTATTCTGTTAATAAATACCTTATTTACATAAGTGTTATCTTTAGTATGATTTTTATATTATTAGTGGCTTATTCTAAATAGTTTCAAAACATTTTGCTCGTATATTATTTGTTAAATAGTTATCTTCAAATAGAATGTGAAAAGTATACAAAATCATATTTCAATGTATCTTTAGGTACTTGTGTATGAGTTATTCGTCTTCAATGTAAGATAATTGTCAGCTGTTTAGTACGATTTCTATATCACTCAAAGAAATTTTATTTTTCCCAAACATTATGTAATTGGGTTTACTAAGAAATTGTAATATGAAAATAATTGTTATTCCCTTGTAATTATCGCGTAAGCTTATCTTTCATCTATAACACGCATCACATGGAAATCTATTGAGAATTTACATGTAGCGTTTTGTCTGGACATAAATAAGCATATGATAAAAATACACACGGTTTTAACTAATTCAAATACGTTTTTCATATTACATTGAAAGACCAGAAGCTTTTGAAACTTATCGTATTCACTACGAAAATAATAAATTTTTATTTTAAGCTATTCAAGAATTTGAAAATTACATATTCTTAGTTAATCTCGCGAGACGAGTTTTCCTAATGTGATTTTGTTAAAACTAACTTGACGAAAACCATTTTCTGCCTCATTACACAAAGTGTATAAAACTGTTCATTTCAATCTTGTTAAGGCTCCATTCGCTCATCCAATTTTCATTTGGGGGAAGAAATTCTCCAGCCAATAATTCTTCAAAGGCTAAGTGAAATTACACCGCCTTCTATAAAATGTTTACTGCTGCATTTTGTATAAAATTAACAAAGCGTTCCAATAAAATTAGTGTTTCGGAATAATCTCATCCTCATTGGATGCGTAGTAGTGGAATATAAACGAGCTTTAATGAAACACGAAAAGAAGTTTTTTTCGTTAACTATTCACTATAAGTAATAATTTTCCTCAAAAGTAAAAATATTTTATGTGGATTGTATACTCTTATTTTATATGTGTAATGCTGTTTATAAATCATGCCCTTTTTTACATAAATATGTTGTATAAAATATATTTAAAACAATATGAAATACACGCAGTCTTTAAACAACAACAAAAAAGTTTAAATTTGAAAGAAATCGTTTTTACACATCAATCATTCAGAAAAAATCGACAGGGAGAGCGGCACAACTTTTTCTTTTAAAAATTTTATAACACTTAACTGTGTTTATTTATTATTCATGTTTATTTAGTTCTTAATAAAAGAATTAACAAAATAATAACTCAGGAATCAATTTCAAATAGAGAACTAAAAAATATTGCGGTAGATTGGACATAATAAACTTTAAAGTAATTAAAAAAAACAAAATAAATGCTTTTAAATTTGGTTGGGATTACCTGCTCATCTATGTTATTTTGTTTGTGATCGAAATTATGACATAGATGGAGTGAGGGGTGTCCCCGTGCCTATCTCCCTGGATACGCCTGTTCCCATCCCTTGATTTACAAGATAGATGCTATTTGAAAAATTCTGAAACTTAAGCCATGTAAAACGAGACAATGAATTCGTATAAAAAATCGATACTTTCAACTTAACTGTAAATTATGTAAATTTAAATATTAAAAAAAATTGAGGATATAATCATTATAACCGTGTACAATTAGATATAAATTAGATGAAAAAATGGAATGGCTTATTAATTTTTAGAGACATTAATGGTCTCACTTTCTCGTTATATTTGAAAATGAAACACATAAACACAAATGAACAAAATTCTAATAGAAAGAAATAGTAAAATGCATTAACAAATTAACGATATTCTGCGCAAATAAAAGTATAAGCAAAAATTCGCACACTATGATAACGTAACACAAGCGCCTGTCGCAATATTTACGACAGCCAATTTTGAATCTATACAAATTCTACATTAATATAATACTAATTTAATTTATAAATGGTGTAACGGAAAACAATCAAAACACCACTCCTTGTTTATTGTGGCGACTGATATCACTACTAGTGCTTGATCGAAATACTTGTATATGTATAAATATATAACTTTTATGAGTTGTAAGTGAGAAGAAAAAAAGATGTACAGACAAAATAATGTCTGTGAGGAGGGTTAGGCCCAAGTACTTCTTTAAAACTGAAATAAGAGTAGTATAAAACTATTTAAATAAGCTGTTTTGCTTTGTACAATCGAAAAACTGTGTAAAAGCAATGCCGTGTAATTTCGGTGTTGTGCGAAACGAAGGATGGATGTATCAAGCGTAAATTTTGATGGACGCCACAATTTTTTAATTTATGTTAAGTAAACACAAATTAGTCTTTAAAATTGATTCCTGACATTTATCGTCAAATGTATATTGCTTTATAACTTCTAAAATGTTGAATAAGTCTCGTAAAAATTAATTTTTATTGAAAAATGATAACAATAATCATAAATTTTGAGCTGTAAGAAAAATATGAAATAATTTAAAAAGAACATTCAAAACACAAATTGACTTTTTGTTTGTTTATTTTCTTTGAACTTCTAAAGAAAAACCTGGGTTAATAATATTTTATTCAAAAGGAATTAACACATTTAATCAACAGTGCTTAACTAAGCAACTTATACTAAATTAAATGATAGTTTGATTAATGTAATTCTCATCGAAAAACGAAAGAATTCGGATGTTTCTACTGAAAAATTATTCCAGGAGAGGAAATTAAGCCCATTCCTATTTTTAGAAAAACTTTGAAAAAAAGAAAGAAAGGAAAAAAAAAAAAAAAAAAAGAAAGAAAGAAAGAGGATATGAAATATCTCATTTTTGAAAGGAAATTAAAACTCTTTTTCCACCTAGAAGCAAGGATTTAAAAATGAGTAAAGTTAATTCAAATGGCCCTAAAACATTTAAGATGTTTAACTACAGAAACATAAAAATATTTTTTTCAACCTAGTTATGAAAAAAGGATAATTAAAAATCATACTTCATAATAAAATACAAGTATTTTTAACATCTAGTATGATATTACTAAAAAATATTTCTTAATGTACATCATGTTAAATTACACTTTAAGAGAATACAAATGCTGTTAAACTTTAAATAGAAATCTTTTTAAAACTTCTTTGATTAAAAAATTTGAATTTTTTTTCATTTTTGCATTTTATTCCCGACTGATTCTGAAAAGAGGGCATTAAATTTTGTTAATATGCCTTTTTTTTTATCATTATTAACATTTTCTTTAAACTTTTGTTGTAATTAGAAATTAGTTATTTCTGAACCATTTATTTTATCATTTTGTGTAATTAAATTCTTTTTAATGCAATTAAAACGACAAAAACTTTCCTAATGTAAAGTTAAAATAAGTTATATTTCCTAGCACGTCTAATTATGCATTTTTAAGTGAAAAATTTCCCATGAGACTTACATAAAAAAATTTTTGAAAACTTATGCGACTATAAGAAATTTCAAAAATGCTCTTTCCTAATAGCAGATTCCCGATGGAGAAAGTATAACAGTTAAATTAAAAATGCATCGCTGTATTTAATATTGTGATTATAACGTATTTGTTTCCTCAATTCTACAAATTTCCTAAAAAAACATAAATAAATGACGGCTCCAGTATACTGGCCGTTTCGATTTGAAGAACGTAATATTAATCATATGGATTTTTTACTATCATCCTTTAATCTATGCTATTACATCAATTTGAATGCGAAAAGTGCATCCGAAAGAGCAACAAATAATGAAAGTTTCTGCTGAGTTTCATTTTCTCTCCGCTTTTTAAAAATACCCCCCCCCCCTCATTTTAATGGTTCGTTTGTGGATTTTCTGGTCTTTAAAAATATTCTAAAATATTTTCCAAAATCAAGGAGAAAATGTAATTCAACAGAAATCTTTATTACCTTTTTCTCTTTCGGATGCACTTTGTAACAGAAATTCCGTAAGATTAACATTACGTTCACGATATCAAAATGGCCGTAGATGGCAGCCTTAAAATTCTAAGATCCAAAGGAATTTATATGGGAAGTGAAAATTAGAAATAAAATAAGATATCATGACAGACTGTGAGCTAGGCTAAACGTCTAAAAATGAATTTGTGGCAACAGCTATGACCAAACAGACGAGGCAAAATATCGGATCTTGCGAAATGTGGGAGTGTGTATGTCTTATCTCGTAAGCTGCAAATGTTTATTCTAGCTTTGGTAATTGAATTTTGTTAAGCCTAATTGTAGCTAATGTTTTTTTTTCATATTTAAGTTGAAAAAATGAATATGTATACTTATTGTTATGCTTAAGAAGTCAGAAAAATGAACGTAATGAAATTCCTCTTCAAATCTTTGATAATACATTTCTAGATACCTGAACAGAAACAATGTAAGCACAAAAAACGACTCTGGAACTATTTTCATACAAAAAACTTAGAAAATAAAAAGAAAATAGAGGAATAAAAATTCTAGAGAAAGAACTTTAAAAAAATAAGAAAATGAAGACAGAAAATAAAGTCTTTAATTACGGTGAGGAAATTGTATTTCAAAACTTATAGATTACAAGATGGATAGTCTAAATTATATTATCTAGTAACTGATTTCAGTCACTACATTCTTGTCAAAAAAAAATTTAAATATCTGTAATTGCTTTGTAACATTTAAAACGTTAAAACCAAATACAATTATTATCATAAATAAATGTCATGTTTGAACTCAAATGTAACATTCTAAGGCTTTAAGATGTAATACATGTTTCTTTAGCTATAATGATATATTACAGCTCCAATCGACCAGCCATTTTAATTTCGTGAACGTAATATTAATCCTATTGAATTTCGATACGGTCCTCAAATCTATGTTTTATTTATCTGTATGCAAAAACGCGCATCTTTAAGAGTAAGAAATAAGTGAAGGTTTTTGCAAAATAACATTTTCTTTCCAATTATCACAAATACTTTAGTCTCTATTTTAATGTTGCGTTTGAGGATTTTCTGTCCTATAAAAATATTTCATAATATTATCAAGAAAAAAAATATATATAGCGAGAAAATATAATTCTACAGAAACATTCATTATTTTTTGCTCTTTCGGATACAATTGTTTGCATTCAAATAGATAAAACAACATAAATTTGAGGACTATTGTAGAAACTCCACAGGATTAACATTATATTCACGAAATTAAAATGGCTGGCAGACAGGAGGGTTAATGCGTGATATAAAATTTATGCACAAACTACATTATATATATATATATATATATATATATATATATATATATATATATATACATATATATATAATCTCTTAATCCATAATCTCTTTTTTATTTCACTATTTCTTAATTTTGTTATGTTTATTAAATGTTTTTTTTATCACTTTTAAATGCTTTTCTTTTATTAAATACATTTCTTTCACTCTAGATGGTGACACATTTTTAATATTATGTTATCGATTTATTTTTCAATTTTTAAAGAAATTATTTATAAGTTAATATTTGGCTTATTAAATTTGTTAAATAATATTTTTCTGTATATTTTCTACAACTTTTTTTAAGTAATTCTATATAAATAAAACTTTTTCTTTTCTTTAAATCAATTAATTTACTTGTGTGGTTTCATTTAAATCCAGCAATTATTTTTACTTTGGTGGTGAATTCTGTCACGGAGAAAAGAAGGTACATATTGGTTTCAAACTGTGAAGTGTTTCTTTATTTGTAAATCTTTTCAACAGTAAAGTTTGTTTTGTTTTATTACAATTTGTTGAAAAGTTTTTTTTTTTCAGATTAGGCAATTAATTTCTTTCTGATATTGTTTTTGACTTCTTTAAAAAGTTTCAACATTATATTTTGTGATGACGTGTCAGTGGAAAACATTTATATTGCACTATGTATTAGATTGCTTACCTTGATTATTTTTTGGTTTAGTTTATCGTACTTTCTTAAGTTAAAGTTTTTAATTGGTGTTGCAATATTTAGGAAGATTGGTTAAGTGTAAACTGGTTTTTTTTGTAGTTAACTGAAGATATTTATTGTTTATCTTCGTTTCTGTGGTTGAATTTCTGAATTTGCGAATTTTTGATTTGTTACTATCTTTTTATAATAAAATTCACCTGAAGTGTGATGTTTTTACCAGTAATTACCGGTATAATTACACATTATTATATTCCAAAGTAAGGAATAGTAGAAAGTACTTTATTTTCCTTTTTCCAAATTTTGCTTTTCTACCACTTTTCTTTATTTAAAATTGTTTGGCTCTTTAATGAATCGTTTTTTAGTTTTTGGCTTTTAGGCTTTAAATTGTTTAATTATTTAAGTAAATTTTTATTTGGTTTGCATAAATATTAGATTATTTGTGATTTCTTGAAGTACTTAGCTTTTTTCTTTTGTTCTACCATGGATTTGAATATTCTTAGATAGTTATATCTCATGAAATGTGTACTATTTGTGTCATGTTAATACACACACACACATATATATATACTTGTTTTACGCTGCTTTTCAAAACGTCAATTTTTTTCAATATAAGATAAATCATTCTTTTTCCAAATCAGAACAAATAAAAGTTTAAACTATACACTAATAAATGAAATTTGAAATGCATTGAAGGGTCTAGATATATATCCCATCAATGATCTTGACAATCAACTCTATCGCTATGACAATTGAAAGACAGCATTTAACGTATTAGAACATAAATTCCCGAAACCTTCCTTCTGTTTCAAGAAATAATTGTATTCCAAACACACAAGAGATTCTATTTTATGACACAGTTTTCGTGGTGCTTTATGATTCAATCCGCATTGCAATGGAATAGATATAGGAAGCAAATGATTCCTCGGCAATCTGTTCTAAAGAGTGTCAAAAAGAAGCGTTTCGTCACGCAAATGCTAAGTTCTGTTTTTATTTTCTCATTGAAGAATGTGCAAGTTGGATGAAAGAACAGCTGTTTGGCGCTGATTTTGCACGCCAAGGGGTCGAAGCGCATACTCAGTAGCAAGGGGGAGTAAGAGGAGGGCGAAGTACGTGTCTCTCTGCTTCAGCCCTGTACCCACTGCTTTCCGTCGCGAAAATCATCAAGATAAGTATTACTGCATACGGGGCAAGAGTCTTAAAGTCAAATATAATAGAATGTATTATAAACTGTTGTAATAATTTGGATGGTAAGAATCATTAATTGGTATTCAAATGAAATTAACAAAACAATTTTATTACAAATTATTTAATGGTAAAATATTTAAATGAAATTTAAATTGTAAAACATATTTAAGGCTATTTTATCTTAAGTTTAAAAGTTGAATGCGGGAAAAGTCCTTTTAATCAAGAATACAGTTAAAACATATCTTTCTGAAAGAAGATTCAATTACTGAAATTCAATGCAAAAAAAGGATATCGTAAGCAAAAATCGCACATTCGGTTAAATGTTTCTAAATATCTTTATAATTTTATGAAAGTGAGCAGTCATTAACTTTTATTTGAATTTATAAAAATGGTTATTTTTTATTTGAAAACGTTAATTAACTTAGCACAGCATTTATTTTTAAACAATACACACAAATGGGTTTTATTTTGAACAAATATATAGATATCCAGCAATAAAGTTTTTTTCATTTCAAAATTTCACAAAAAAATCAAAAATAAAATTCACAAAAAAATAATAACACTGTTTCTTATTTTTCTAAATAATTTTAAAAAAAATATTTCTGAAAGTATTAAAATACAGTTGAAAGATTAAATATCCTTTAAAATTAAAAATTTGATGCACTTTTAATTAAAAACACTCCTTCTCCCCTTCAGAATTTAAAAATCATAGTAGCATTTTTATTCAATTCGATATGTCAAATCTCTAAAAAAAATCATTTCAGAAAATAATTTTCTTCCATGAGGAATAATTGGCAGATAAAATAATAATTATTTAAAGATTCTAAAATTGGGTCTTTTTTTCTTTTAAAAGGAAACAAATACTTAAATTACATGTATATATTTTTGAAAGTATGAAAGGTACACATAAATTCTCCCAATTTTAATATTCAGGGTTAACTGCAAATGTTTGGCACTAAGAAATAATTTGTAAAGGTAAGAAAATAAACAAACGTATGGGTAAATCAGAGCCATTTGTATTTTCGAATTTCTTCATCGAAAATCATTTTCCGACTTGACTGGCAGCTGGATACATGAATAAAATAAATCTGAATACAAACCTTTAAACTTAATAATATTAATTTAAACATAGAATATTTTTATTTTTATAATTTACATGCAAAAATATATAAACAATTATATAATAATAAAATAAGCAGTGGTTGTATAATAAAAAATTAAACAAACAACGATATAGTAATAAATAATGATAAGGTACTAAATAATTATCCTCAAAAAAATAAAAGTTCTTAAAAGAAATAACAGTAAGAAGGAAGTAAAGAAATAAAATAATATGTATTTAGTTAATATGTATTTTTTTACATATTTTTTCCCCTCAAAAGTAAGTTGAAAAAATGCTACAAAATTAGAGTTTTTCCCAATTAGCTTTTATTTCGTTCAAATAACTTTTATTGATCCAAAATAATTTGTAACTCCTATTAAAACATATACAGCTGCTAGTAACGCTATATTTGATTTCCACAATCGAATATATATTTTTAGATGAGTTAATATTTCTAAACTCAGCCAACCAAATATCTTTTGTATTTCAGTTTACAGCTTTCGTATTAATTAGCCGAAAGATATATTTTTTTAAAAATTGTTGTTGAAATGATTTAATTATTCGAAAATTTAAAAATAAAATTCTTAATTTTAATAAATCTGAAATGTATTATACGCTAATACCTAGAGTGTAAGCATTTCCGGAAAAAAATGAGGAAATAAAATGAAAAATAAAACTCTCTAAAATAACCACAATTGATACAATTAAACCTTAGTCTTCTAAAGTTTAACTGCATAATCTCGTACTTAAATTTGTGTTCCTTGAAGAATGAACTATGTTTTTATTACAGTATTTAATCTCTACCTATTAATCCATTCGATGTTGAAAGGCAAACTCTCTAAATGACTTAGGGTTTTAATAGATGAAATGTAATATAACAATTTTTGTCGGAACATGAAAAAAAAATGGTTTTCGAATTAAAAATGATGTACACAATTACTTTCAAATAGCTAGGTACATACTCCTTTTAGCTAAATGTTTATTTTTTCCTGTATAAATCATTTAAAAGAGGAAAAGCAGAATTTACAGACATTTGAAGCATAATATTCAAACAAAATTAGTAAACATTTAAATTATTAATTAATAATATGTATTTAATAATATACATAACATTACTTAATAATATGTATTTAAGTAATAGGTATTTAAATAATATCTGTAAATTCTTTGAGATTAATAGATTAACTTTCTACACGAATTAAAACTATTTTTAAATAAATTAACAAATTTATATATTTCATTTTATCGAATATATGAAGTATTATATGTTTGAAATTGAAACGACTCAAAATTCTGGGAAAGTCGGTAAAATCTGTGCCTAATAATACTTATACATTAACCAATTTTAATAAATGTAAACTTCTAATGTTAATTACTGTATAATGTAACTAATTTTTATCTAACATTACCGAAACATTATTAAAAACCAATAAAAGATCTACCCTAGGTAGGTTGATAAGTTAATTAGTTTTGTGTTATTGGCAACAGGCCTCATAACATTAAGCCACAAGCAAGTGACGAGAAAAAACTTCTGAGTTGGTACCTCACATTCTAAATTTCACACTTTGACGAATGATCCATGTGATCCATGTGAATTAACAAGCATCAACTAATATCATTATAAAGGTCTGTGGGGAAGTCAGAACTCAAACCGTGTAACACGGGCTATTCGCGAATTTTTTTTCTTTAATTAACATCTTGTTTTTTTTTCCTTCTTTTTTTTTTCTGAATTTATATTTCTCAGCTTCTTCCCAATAAAATGGAACGTGATGTAATTCAGTAAACTTCCGAAATGGAGTGAATAGATTTAAGCAATACGTATAAAAGCGGCAGATAATTGAATTGAATATAATTAAACTTATAATAACAAGAAGAGTGTTAGTGTGATTCGCGCGAAAGTATTTTGGGGTGTACAGCGGATTAGGTGAGATTTAGGATTCAACGCTGTAGGCGCAATTCAGGCGATAGTCGCATCATATTCTGACAAGCGCATTCTTTGGTAGATCTCCCGGATAAAGAAAGTAAACTGTTTTAGTGCACCCTCCCTAAATACACGGATTAATAAACATATATTCGGAATTGACTACTTAATAATGATCTGTGTTTAAACTTCAGTTGAAATTTAGATCAAAATTTATTGAAAATTACAAAAATGAAATTTAGATTAGATTAAAATAACATTTAAGAGGGCAGGCGAGACAGGTAACAGGATGCCGAAGTAATTACCTGTAACAACTAGCCTATCATTCAATTCATTCATTTTTACCAAGAAACTATTGAGCCCCTGTGGCCTTCGAAATATCCACTCAGTATGGTTACAGAGTCACAAAATGGGATGGTTTTAAACAGAAAAAGCAACTTTCTTAGATACATAAATATTTTATAATAATTAGCAGTAAAAAAAAAGTTACGAGATGAAAGCGTTAAAAATGTAAAACAGATAAATTGAATCTTAAATTCCTAAAGTTGGGATATAATAACTACTCGTTTATAAATCCTAAGACAGCATAACTCCACAATCATTCCAGTTTAAATATACTTTCTCCGGATACTGCATATTTTGGATGAAAAATGGGTAACAGGGAGAAAGTGACAGTTTGTCATAAATATTAAACTATTTATTTTCTTTTCCTCGGCCTTATTTCGGTTTAAGGTTTAAAATAGTTCTTTGTGGAATGTATGTTCCTAACAGACTTCGTTTATCAAAAATGTGGAAAAATCATATCACCGAAACTAATCATAAGTTCCACTACACTTCATTTGTCAAAATCTTTAGGGTACTAGATATTTTATTATCAAGTTTCTGTATTATTACTTTAAGGTTTAGTATAATGCATTAATTTTTGATGTGTTTAAGTAGATTGAGCTCGACGCAAGAACAGAGATTTAATTAGTAGTTAGAGATGCAAAATACATTTTTGACACTTTGGAATGAATACCTTCTTTTCCAACTTTCAATCAATAAAACGCTCTAAAATTAGAGAATTTGATTTAATTAGCATCTTCGGTTCTTTGTTATGTTTTTATTTACGAATTTGACTAAGTTTTGAAATCTGGAATACGTAAAAGAGGATCATTTAATTATAAACATCAATAGATAGAAGGCATTCTTGCATGTTTGAATAAAATTGGAAGAAATGTACCTGAACAAAGAACGCACAGATAAATTTCAAAAGTTATCCAAAATAATACTTTTGGGGAAAAGAAAGGCAATAATTTATGCATTTGAATGCTTCAATGCAGTCCAAACTTAGAATGTATTATAGCCAAAATTTTCCTTCTCTTTAGAGCAGCATTTACTCTTAAGAAAGGACTTTTTCATCTATTCGATACTAATTTTACTCTTTTTTTCACTAAGAAAAAATTTCTATTTATTTCAAGTAAACTGAAACACGATATAAAAAAATGCATCTTTTTTTATATTTATATAAGTCAACAAAGAAAAATTTTGACATTGATCTACACAATAAAGAGAAATGATGAGTATTGTCATGATACATGCTTTAAAAATATATAAATAAACTAAGTATATATATGAGAAGAGAATATTTTCATATATCAATAGTATTTTATAATATTTTTATGAATAATCATATTTCAGACATAACAATTATTTACGAATTTTAACACGGTGTTCATAGAATTGTAATATTTTTCTTAACTATATGACTTCTATTATTAGAAGTATCTTAAGAAAATCCTTCAGTCTATCAAAAGTATATTTTAAACATGTGGGATTCATAAGATGTCAATGTACTTTTAAAATCATTTTAGTAAAATTTGATATATTGGGAACGTTGTACATTCTAGTTTGAAAATGTACGTAAGCCATACTTTTTAATATGCGTATAACAACATC
>BMAW01002376.1:37089-60382 GCA_019974015.1 Nephila pilipes | reverse complement strand
TAACTCATTTCACTATATCTTCGAACCACAATCAAACATTACACAATATATACATATTTTCTGAGATATATATTTCTTTTGCATTTAATTATGTCACGTAAGTATCCATATTATTATACTATTCAATAATCTAAATACCTAAAATTCTATGATAAACTGTGTGATACCTTATCTGTTGAAAAATGAATTCGACTTGTGTGTATACTGTCTTTGAAATAAAAAAAAATTTTCAAAAATTGTCTTTCTAGATAACAATTTCTATAATTTCAAGTTTCAATAAGGTCATAATCAAAACATTTTGTAACAGTATCAATATTTATTAATTTTAAAATATGGTTCAGTTTCTATATCCTTAAATTAGTGGAAGTTGACTAAATAATCCAATTTCCTTTTTTAAGAAAATGTGTTTACACATTAAAACTATATAATTAGGCTTTAAGTTTAGGAATGCATTTCAGAAACTATATAAAATTTAGTAAAATTAAATGCAAATAAATAGGCTTTGAAAAAACTTTGTCAGTTAATTACTTATAACTAAATATTTTCTATGCAGCTTTTTAAGTCATTTTACAAAATTAAAGTATTTAAATATAAATGCTCTTTTGTCAGGTTTTATTCATCAATATTTTGACCCAAACTTTTGAAAAATAAAAATAATTGTAATAAATATAATAGAAGGTTTTCTTACGTATTTAATATATATATATATATATATATATATATACTTTTAATTCAAAGTTCATATTCGAAAAATAGGTCGTATTTTAGGTTCATAAAATTTTAGATTGGGGTATTCTTATAAGGATAACTGAAAAATTAATTAAAATTAGTAAAAATAGTCTTGATGATAAGGAAATAGAAAATCGAAATTATTATTTGTATTTTAACAATATTATTTTTAAAAGAAAGTTTTTGATTTGCAACATTTGCAAAAAAAACTAATAATCCTATGAGCCCAAATATCTAAAATCAAGTTATGGTCTTTTATTTATCTGTTTACACCCCTTAATAATACTTCTAGTCAATAGAAATATACAAAATTATGAGTAAAATGTATCATTTGCTTTCACGCAAACTGGCGATTTGGTATCTTGTTCAACCTGGCGTCGATGATAAAAAAAAATAAACAGACAAAAAATACAGAATGATTTCATGCTGTCTATCAAATAATTGCGTAAGTAAGCAAAACATTAAAAAAAAAAAAAAAAAAAAAAAAAAAAGAAACAAAAAAGTAAGCATAAAAATTCGGCATTTTTACAAGATCCTGAAAAGAGATATTTTGAATTTTTTGTTTCCTAATATGTGATACAAATAATTCTTACACATATTTTTAGTATCATGTTTATTTATAGAAATTCTGGTGTTGTGTAATTCAATTGAAACTATAATATTTTTATTAGTCAACTTTTTTTAGTCCTTTAAAAATATTCATTTTTTTTATTTTGTATGACTATAGTTAATTGCAAAACTTATTTTATTGACTAAGTGTGTATTTATATATTTCAAGAAACTGTTCTTGTTATTTTTAATACTTTCAGGGATCTAAATTTCTTTGAAAAATACTAAATAATAGGAGAAAAACATCTCGCTTCTGAAATAAAATTATGTAAAAACATTCCTCAAAATATGAAGCATATTTGGATTATAAAAAATCTGTACTATCACTAAACATAAATCTGAGTATCCATATTTACAGAACTCTGTTAATTTGCAAACACATATTGAATTTACCAATACTTTTAGCTGAAGTATGCTCTGAGCTTTTCGATAATATTCTATTTTTTGGTTAACAATGACAAAATAATTTACAAATGTCATAAAACATGGTTCAATTTTACTAGAAACATAATATACTTTTAAAATAAGTAAAAAATGCTCTAAATACTGAAAATAAATCGATAACAGTACCAAGTAACATACCGACACACACTTCCTATGCAGTGGTTTTCTTTCTAAGTATATCCATTGAAGGAAAAACCGAATTTACAGAAATTCCAAAGGGATGAAGATACAAAGCTAAAATGCGAACCGTTTTCTCTGAACAACTGGTCCAATAATTATTGAAAAAATAATTTTCTCTTTTGCAGACCTTTCACAATTTTCTTTTAAAAACCTTTTTTTTTTAATTTATAATTATAGATTATTAATACATACTTATTCCCTTGCAATTTTTGGATAATTGCTCTTAAGAACATTCAAATAACTAATTTTGCTTTCATTCAAATGAGAAAAAATAAGAAGTATGAGTAGGTATACATGCAAATTTAGAGACTTAACATTCTCGTAACATAAATAAAATAAGACAATCGTTTTTTTATTAGTTGTATTTTAAAATTTATTTTAGTTTTCTTATATTTGTATCTAGATATAAATGAGAGATTGGTTTTCTATTATCTTTTTTGATTATATGTAATTGTGGATTTCAATCTCGTTAAAAAGAATTTTTCTCTTTTAAATAAAAGTAACTGAAAAATTGTAATTGCTAAGAAATTACAATTTGTCATTATTGAATCAAATTATCGTTCTATTTTATAGAAACAATTTTTTACAAAAAATTATGTACTATTTCAAATACAAACGATACAAATATATAACATACAAATGAAAAGATTTATATTTCTTTCTATTTCATTTTATCAGAGAATTTTATGATTGTCAACAGATTTTTGAGTATATTTCAAACACACACAGACTTAATTTTAATATGATCACTAATTTTAAGTGAAAAGATTACTTTTTACTGTAAAAGGGTACTTATGGTTATTGCTTGAACAATATAATGGAATATTCCTAACTTAAACAGTAGTATTCTCATTTTTAAAAATAAATTAAATTGTAAAATATTTATAATAAAAACAAAATAGTGGTGAATGCACATATGCATGATTTGATTTAATATTGCTCTTTTCAGAATGATGCTAGCATTTTTGAAATCTCCCATTTACAAGAATGTTAACTCAAAGAAAATATTTCAGAACAATTTTAAGAAAATTTCAAGAATACATTTAAACATAATATAATTCCATAAACATGTATTACTGCAACTCTTTTATAAAAGTAAATGCTTTTAGCAAATCAGCTGTTGTTCAAGTCACATAAAAATAAATAAATAGAATCTTATATTCACTTTTTAAATTTTTAAGCTGAAATAAACATATTTTCAATATTATATCATACACTCTTTTATGCTAATCACATAAATAGTGTGTAAATAAATAGAGTGTGTCTTTTTAAACCCAAAAGACATGGGAGGATTTAACGTTCATTCTAGAGGTCACTTTATGAGAAAACTAGATTTATCTACATTTAGGATGTTAGTGACGAGTTTCTAATGTGTATCGGTATTTTTAATCATGCAGTGTTGTTTCCCAAACAATCCAGCTAAGCCTAACTCCCGAATATAGGATCTGCGTGCGAGTCGTTAGCACTACCGCAATGAAGTACCAAACCTCACCCCTCAATTTAAAGCGTTGATTCGTACCTTCCAAAATCGATTCAGCGCTCTGTCTTGCGGGAATTGCGAATTCTAAAGTAGCGATCTATTTCTATACAGAATTCCGTTACGTGAAATGGAAAGAGAAAGTGTGTTAATAAGGGTGGTGCCCAAAAACATGAGTTAGGCTTACCAGTCTGTCCCTTTCCCAGGGTTTTCTCTAGTCTGTAAGGACCGACGTACTGATAATGGTGAGAATCCGTTGATGACCTGTGTGAAGTCATGTCGTTCCTTGAGTTTACGGATAAATCCAGGAATCCAGGGCGTTAGGTTCCGAAGAAATCCACTCGTTGAGAATCCATGTTTATAATCCTCTGACTTCAGGGATTCTGCACCACCGCTATGCCATATTAGAATTGGGGAAATTCCTCGCACTTCCCTCGCTTCGAGCGAAAATGTGGAGTCTAGGGTTGCTGCAACACTCCTCTGGAGAGTTTAGGAAGGGTGCAGTTGTAGGCAGGGTTATGGCTCATTTTCGCCAAATGGCGAAATAAATTGTAAGAAAATATTCATTTTTTCCTCATTAAGCAAGAATCGGTGTCGAACTTTAAGGAGGATCATTTCCCTCCTGAAATAAAGTGTTACTAATATTTATATCTCACAATGTATAAAATTAGCTAAAGTTGTTTTGATATAATATGAATTCATGTGCAATTTAAAAAAAAAAAAATTCTCAATTCCTTTAAAAAATTTTTTAATGATTCCTGTTAATATGAAATCGTGTTTCTGTAAATGTATGTACATCAGAGTATCATTTTAATAAATTAAAAGATGGCATATAATAAAGCATATTTAAGTATTTTTAAAGGAGAGCGTTTTAGAAATATTATCATTTTACATGATAGTTATTTAAATGTTTCGTTTTATTAAGAGATACTTCATAAAACGAGGGGAAAAAAGAAAAGAAAAGTATGGAACACATTTAAATAAAGTTGATTCAATTTATGGGCAAAATTATCCCAAAAGTAATATATCACTTTAGTTGAATGATTTTTTTTAAAAAAATGGTTTAAATGGAAATATTTTCGTTTAATAACAATAACAGGCACTTTTTAATTTTACTTAAGCTGTCAACACTTTCCAATAGCTTTCCTACAACATCTTTAAAATTATATGTTATATAATGATTTTTTTCTCATTTCTTTTATGTTTCCTTGGTTAGTCTATTACGCAATTAAATTTAAAATAATTGAATTGGATGAACTAATTTTTTAAACATTACCTCCTTCAAAATATTAAACTTTTTGAAAATTTTATTCAAAAGAGCTTTGGAAAAGAAAGATTTTGAACTTATGCGTACCTTAAAAGTTTGAGGAATAAATACGTTTTACAAATTTACTAATACAATGTATATTACATAATGAAGCATCGAATAGTAAGAATTATAGATATTAATAACTATATTCTACCATTTATATTCATAAATTAGAAAGATCAAATAGAATTGCTTATACAAAATAGCATTGTTATCTTTTTTAATAAAAAAATTTACATCTGAATAATAATAAATTATTTATTCTAAGAATAGTGGCATACATCAAATATAGTATTTGTTGAATTTAGTTTGTTTTAGTTAGATCTAATTTTATTTTTGGATTTTAAAACAACTTATTTCCTACAGCATTACAAATTATCATATTAAAGTACGTGGCACAATTGTTAGGGATAATAATTATTATATGATAACACTATATTATTTCAAGGAATATGGTATAATAAAATGTATAGAAGATACCAACTTGGAACCAACCGGATCTTTTTGGAATGGGCTTTAATGACACATTTTCGTATCCCCTAATGTTCCATCAAAACTTTAATTCTTCCATAATACAACTAATAAAAAACTGAAAAACTTTTTAAAAAAAGCGAAAGTAACATAAAACAACAATTTGAAGCAAATGTTTGCGTTATTTTATTTTGGTTAAATATTTTTCGTTAAAAATAACAGACGAGCAGTTTCTGTTTTCATACATGTGTAACCAAAAAAAAATGGAAATTGTTTGAAGTATAGGATTTTTCTCGATTTGTAAATGAGTCTCAATAAACGAAACTTTGATCCGAAAATAGAAAATGCAGTTCTAAAGAAATGCAAATCTCACAGCCATAAGAAATTATTGAAAATAATTCTTTTATTGACATAAAAAGTATTAATATTAGTCTGTTTATGTATTTTCCCCGAACAATTCCATCTGGTGTGACCTACACTCTAATTAGAATGAAAGTATTGAGAAAATCAAATTATGATGCAATCCGATACGGCTAATTTAACGAAGTATTAATATATTTCTGTCAAGGATAAATTAAACAAAAAAAATAATGTTAGTTTTAATTATTTAGAAAGTAAACATCCGTTATAGCAAATGCGTCATGATGTCATATTCAATTTTTATCAGCAATTACATTCAAAAATAAAAATGAAATTAATAATATTTTAAAGCTTATAAAAATGACACGAAATTTTTTTTTAAAAATATTCAAAAAAAAAAAAAAAAAATTGGTGAATTTTAGGCTCTGATTCAATATAATTGGTTACAAAGTAATACTTTTTTTTTTTTTTGTTTCAAGCACATCCTAAATAGGAACAAATTTTTCGGTCTCTAATATTCTGAATTGTTCGGAATTCTAATCCATCTTTATGTCTTATATATTCAGGACATTATCATCCTCTTATACCTCAATAGCTTAACACACTGCACCGTTTTTTTTAAAAATAGTTTGATAACAATAGAAAGATTTCTGAAATTTCTATAAAATTAATATGGTTCTCTTTGTAAATGCAAAGATACTTTTTTATACTTCCATTTTGTTAAAAAGTGAAAATTTTGCTAAATCATCGAAATTTGCTCTACCAGCATTAAATGATTCGAATCTATTACCCTGTTGCAATTTACATGTATTTACAATAAAATATTTCAACTTAGAAGAGCTGCTGTTACATACTAAAGTTACAATTTTTTTGAGAAATTAAATTAAAAATTACATTTTAAAATTTAGAAAATTATAAATGTTAAGTGTGACCACCTCCAGAAACGTTATATTTAGTCAATAATGGAAATCATCTCACATTTTTTCAGCTTATTCGGTGTTACAGTTTGCCGGCTGCAGTTTTTCGCGTTTTCAGTTCGTCAACATTCGATGGTATTGGCGAAAAAACATTTTATTCCTTTAATCAGCCTTATAGAGAATAATCGTTGGAAGTTAAATCAAGGCTTTGGGGATCCGCTGATTAAGAGAGAGGCCATCATTTTCTCCGAGACCAATCAACCGTAGTGTAAATTTCAATTTAGGCATCCACGAACAAAAACGACTGCATGGAAAGGTTTGAAAAAACAATCGACTTTCCATCCAAGTTATACCTGACACACGCTCCTACCCTAAATGATAAAGAATTAATTTGGGAAAGTTTGCTCATAATGAGTTCGACGAAGACGAATCCTTAATATTGAAGTTTGTCTTCAGAGAGGAAACGACGTTCCGTATCCACTATAATGTAAATCCTTACATTGCTTACGTGTGGAATACAGCTACTGTTGAAATGGGATGCGATTCGCTGAAGGTTAACATATTTTGTGCCAAATCTCAAGACAAAAGTTTCAGCCCATTCTTATTTGATAAGCCAATTGTTATCGGTATTATTTATTTGGATATGCCATAGATCTGGCAGTTTCCACAGATAGTAGAAGCTGGATCTACGGTCCTGTTATCGACTGTATATCTTTCTACTTCTGGTAGTGGTCACTCTGAACATTTATAATTTTATAAACTTTAAAGAGTTATTCTTAATTTAACATAACTCAAAGATTTGTAATTCTTTAGTCGTGTAACAGTAGTTCTTACAATTTCAAATATTCTTTTGTAAACATTCCTATATAATAATTTTTTTATTATTCATTTCAATGTACACCATATTAAAAACCTCGTGATCTACTTAATCTGTGTTAAACTTAGTATATTATCTACCACATTCTTAAGAAATCAAAAAAAGTAACATTCCGTTATCAAAAATTGATGAATTGAAACATTTCCTTTTCTCTGCAAATGATTCGGAAAGATGTCAAGAAAAGATATTGATTTAGATAGATAAGTCTATTTTGAGGGAAGATTTCTTCGGGAGTAGTCCCGAAGACAGCCAGGTGGCTTTATCAAGAGTAATGACTTGGTCTTCGAAGTAAAGTGTGACTGGACTTCTGAATCGAATTTAAAACTTACTGAATTCAAACAACATGCTATGATAAACAAATATTACACTGTTAAAATGTAAAGAGAAATTTATTCCTTCTCTCCGATCTTGATTTTTGAAATTGGGCAGAATTATCATTACGCATTAAAGTGTTAGAATTGTTGAATGTCTTGATTGAAAAGTAATGTCTGTATTGTTATAACGTTTTACATGTAAACCAATTTTCAAAAAAAAAAAAAAAAAAAAAAAAAAACGTTTGAAATCTAAATGAATCTTTTATGTAATGCATTTGTCCCCAGGTGCCGGTGGGAAAGGGCTTTAAACTGAAGAAAATAGCGGCCGACAAGAAGTTATTACACATAATTATGTACTTTATGAATTTCATCTCTTTTCAAAGAGGAAAGAGCACCTTAAAGGAAATCATTTCCATTCCGTTGAGGTAAAAACTGTCCTTAAATCCCAGTTTCGACAATCACCACCCAAAGTTTGATGGGTTTGCTCGACTAATCCCGTGTTAGGGCAGGTTTAGGGAAAATGGAGACAGAGCCGAAAACATGTAGTATACAAGTAGATTTCAGGTAAAGCAAGAATTATGAAAAACGGTTAACAACTAAAAAAAGTTATGGGAATGAAGACTTTACTTTTCAATCAAGTTTAGTATTCCAGGGAGTTTGGCGCACGAACTTTGACTTGAAAGGTTCTTTCAGGTCCCCGTTCTATATCGTAATTTTGAATTACAGTAGGATGACCAGGTTGACATCACATTCATTACATCCATGTTCCATCATACCAACATGAGAACTTTAATGCCCGACAGATTTAACGCACGTTATGCCTTCTACTAGACGGAGTCTGTAAAATCAGGACAATTAGCAATGTATTTATAATTACCTTATTGGCATAGAAAACTTGAATTTTTCGATTATACATATATACATACGGTATCACCTTTAATTCTTTCACTAAAATTTTTTCTGAGAAAAATAAAATAAGAAACTTTAATAAATCGACTAGATTACAAATTTCAATTATGTACTCGTAAATAACAAATATATGTACATCAACAGGGCAGAAGAGGTATTAGGGACAGCGATTCCAAAAAATTTCGACACCCTTTTGGAACAAAGTTTTTCTTTGCCGTCCAACCCTTTGTAAAAGTCTAATAATCATAATTAAGAGTTGAAAAATATGAAACTCCAAAGCGTCCTTGTGAAGACACTGCGGCGTACACTTTGAGAGCCACTGCTCATTACTCATATTTGCTCATATGTATCCCACTAAAAGATACCAATGGAACATGTGTGTACCAATGGAATAGTAATAATAAATGAAAATTCTATAGAAAGCTACATTATTTTATAAAAATCAATTTTGGGAAATTTATTAATTTTTGATACTGAAAATATCACTGTGAGACGTATTTGTTCCGATGGCGAATGTGTGTAAGGGATTGTTTATTAACGTCGCCTGAGAAAGAAGAAGGGGGCTGCTGGTGACAGACCACATAATTCTAAACTTCGGTCAGGTGACGAATACAAAATCTGAGCTGACACCTCCCTCTTTAAGCTTCCGCACCACGTCCACCAAGTCAAGTCCATCAACATGAGGACTTGGGACCTTGACTAGATTTAATGTGCATCTGCTCCCCGCTACACGGTTAGTCTTCAGTAACTTCAGGACTCGAACCCACAACTCGACAAAAGCAACTCTGGCAGTGTCCGCGACTGTGACTACAAGGCTACCGTGGTCTTCAGACCCAATTTTAGCGAAAAGGTTATTGGTAAACTAAAAGAGAAACTCCGTATACAGAGAGAAACTTTATGAAGTTTATATAAAAATTCCCTTTTCTCTCGAATGTTTTTAAATATTTTTAAAACTCCCGATATTATGCAAGACACTATTTCTTAAAAATTCTATTCATATTTCAATTTGAAGCAGTTTATGAGAGGAAGCTTTGAATATGAAAACGATAACTCTTTAATGAATGATCATAGGATATTATGATAATATTGGATTGCTTACTAAAGAAAATGTGAACATATATTTTGTTTTAAATACCCAAATGCCTTTTCGGTATCATTTTATAGACTTATTATGTTCATAAATCTGCTATTTTATTTTAAAATAGAAAATTCACTCTGGAATAGAGTGTATGTTTCAGAAATTCTTGTTTTTTTCTAATTAATCTCACTCAGAATATGTACCAATCAGCCAGGGAAAATATGTTTTTTTTATCAAACAACATAGGAACGGTAATATGACTATAAAACACATCCAAGTAAATCTTATATTTTGACCTCATAAAAATAGTTAGTCGATGATTTATTGACATTTGTCTTGTATCATTGTCAATCACATAATATTAATTTGTTCATGAAGTAGGAAAAACGAATAAAAATGTATTGATGAAAATGAAGGGAAAAAAAATCTTTAACAGATTTCATATTTATTGAGAAAGCTATCTTTGATGCATCAGTTGGTCTTATGAAGCATTGAGATAACTGAGACATTAAAAACTTCCATTTTTTCATTTTTAAAATTTTTTCTAATAAAATATAGAGGGCACTTTGATCATTCCTTAGAAGTATAAATTAAGGAGAATTCGCTAAATAGAACGTTTGAAACTGGAATTTTAAATTATAAGCACACGTGCCACGCCTTAGAGAAAAATATATTGTATCTTTCTCAAAATGCTGCTTTTTGGAATTATGATATATAAATCCGTAATGTTAATATTTTGCTCATTACAAAATGTTATTTACAATTTAATTAACACAACCGATACCAAATGAAATGTTAAGTATTGCATACTATTTGCATAAAAATTATGGAAAATTTGAATTATGTGAAATGCAAAGTTCTTAAAATTTTATTAAACTTAGTTTTTGAAATTATAATTATGCTCAGTGTGTGGTATTTATAAGTACTCTGTAAATTCTTAAAATTATAAATGCAGTGGATTTTATGCAAGATGCACCTAAAAGTAAATACACGACTTACAAATGAAAATATCGCTATTTATTGTTGATTTTTCATACATTTATTTATGCTTCATAAATGTGATTTTCTTTACATAAGCATATACATAAATGTATCGAAATCTACAATGTTAAAACAATACTTTCATTAGTTTTAATTTAAGAAAAAGATGATTATTTAAACTTGGCATAAAATATGCTCTGTTTTCCTTGTCGAAGGCGTCTCGGTTATCTTTCGGTCAAAAGCTCTTAGACTCAGATATTATGCACGATATGATGCGTTAACTTAAATTGCATCTCCATGGTTAAAAAATTACCTGGCAACAATAAACAATAGAGAAAAGGGCGTTCTTAACTATAACTGGTCATAAATTCAATATTTTTTCAAACTCAATACTATATTACAGAAATACAATTTTGGGGAAATTTTAAACTTCTCATCTATTTTTCGTCATTAAAACATTGAATTTAAATATTACTGAAGGATTAGAAGAGGTATTGGACAAAGTCTAATTCCGGCTTGCGGTCAAAGATAATTTATAGATCCCTAACTTGAAAATAACCAATATCCCCATTTGTTTCTAATTTTTAAATAACAACGACCCATTCATAGTTTTAAAAAAAATAACCCCATTGTCCTTGAGATTCTGTTAGAGATGCTGGTCTTTACGTGTTTCATAGTATATTTACTCAAGGATTTCATTCGATCAAACCTATAAAAATTTCTCAGTCCGCTTGAATTATACTTCCACAAGTAATACTATTGACCATTCGAAATTAAACTCGCGTATCCAAACAATGGCGAATATCACTAATAAAGTTCAATAGTCTTTTTACATCCGACCTTTATTTGTTAAACTCAGGGGCTTCTTGTCTCAACTGATTTGATTTGAAGGGGTTTCTAGTCTCAACTGAATATTTTATACATATATCCTTACTTACTTTTGTATAAAAAAGAAAAGATGTATACATACGTTCTTTTGTAAAAAGTTCTTTCTTTTGTTTCTATGTAATTAAATGCGCTAGCGTACAAAACTTGAGCAACAAGCGTATTTTTCAACATACAGCCATGAAATTGTTGAAAAGGGTATTTTACGACTAGTACAGCAATAATTCGAGATGAAAACCAACGTTTTTATATAGTGACAAAGTTTATTATAAAAATTATTGAAATATTAGTTAAAACTTGTCTAAAAATTGTTAAATATTGCATTGTTAGGCGAGTAAAAACGATTCCCAAAGTTTTAGAGCTCTAGCTTGATGGGAAGGTGGTTAAATTAACGATCGAAAATTTGATAACACACTGATACACACACAGACACACACCAAGTGAAATACATAAAAACATTATAAAAAGGATGCTCTGTAAAAAGGCGATAAATATGTAGATATCAGCACTGTGTCTTCAGAGGAGACGTCACGATACACAAACTCGTGGAATGCGGGAATAAGTGCCAAGGTAACTTAAAAAGGAGGAAGAAGGCATTTCCAGACATTCCCTGCAAGTGAAAATAAATTTATACGTTCAATATTGAAAAAAAGAACCATAAGAATGCCTTTTACACATGGTAGAATGATCGGTAAGCTTGAGGAAGCACGTTATTTGATGAGTGTTGCACAAGAGTTTGAAATTGACAAAAATGTGGTTTGAAGATAGGTACCGCTGTAAGAAAGGTTGGCTGCGGTCGACCGAAGAAAACAAAGGCAAGTGATGACCGTTAGATCGTTCTTCTGGCAAAAAAGCACAGGAACCAGACATCGAGTAAAAGTTCTGTACGGCAACCGGACGACAAGTATCATGGTTTACTGTGGCTAGACGTCTGCATAAAAGGGGCCTATTTGCTTGTCGTCCTGAAGCTGTATATCACTGACAGTATTCTATAGACGGTACCGTTTACAATGATGTCAAGAACACAAAGACCGGATATCTCATCAATGGAGTTTTCTGTTTACTGATGAGAATCGTTTCGGTGTGAGCAAAGATTCTCAGTGCCAGTTGATATTGAGGAAGATAGGGACACGGTTTCCTCCTATTAACATCAGGGAAAGAGACAGTTAAGGTGGTCCAGTATAGCTTTGCGGTAATGAATGAACTGAGCTCAATATTTTTCATGGCGATTAACTTATCGAAGATCGATACTGTAATGAAATTACCCTCCCGCACGTACGTCTGTTCCAAGGTACCATTGGTCCAGACTTAATTTTTCTGTATATACGTCTACACAGGATCTCTGCTGTTAAGGAGCTTCAAGATAATGAGGATATCTGCAGAATGGAATGGCCAGAGTGCCTCCTGATTTGAATCCCATCGAACATGTATAAGATGCTTTGGGGAGACGCCTGGTATCAAGAATGTATCCTATTGATAACACCAGATAGCTGAAATATATGCTGCTTGAAGAGTAGCAACTCTTTTCTCAAGAACTGATGAATAATTTGGTATTGAGAATGAACAAATGGTGCCACGCAACCATTGTAGTTAGAGGTGGTTATATCCTTTATTAAGGGACTTTAGTTTCTTGTTCTTCTTCATGTCCAGACAATGTTTTTTACTAACGTCATTCAATCGATAAAGTCTTTTGCTGCTCTCTTCCGTAATGTATGCGTACATTTCCTTTTATTATTACGCTTTCATCAACCTTTAAGTTCTACATTGTGCCTGTATAGTGTGAATTTCATAACACTCAGTTGATATTTTTCAGAATTATGGCACAATCTGAAAAATTGACTGAGCTTTGCATACTAGTGTATATTGATATACTCCTATAACTCTGCTCTTGTTTTCCATACCTTTATTTAATTTCGATTTGAATAGACTACTTTGTTAATTAAGCTTATATTATTGTACCATGTTCTGTTGCGCTTAAAAAGATGTTGTCTATCCCTCTCGCATTTGACATGATAAAAAATGTTTCAAAGCATTTTTTAAAATGTCCTTTATTTGTTTATTTTTTTTTTTTTTCAAAATCGTTTACATGTTAAATCTTTAAGTTCCTTGTGAAAATTATTCTCCGAAATGGAGTTTATTTCGTTTAACTCCATTTCGGTTTTCAATAAATTCTGGAGTGGTAGTCCTTTCGGGAGATCAGCTTGAAAGCTCCAAGCCCTTGTGTGAGTTCAGTCTCCTCTGAGTGAGTCAAATTTATATTTTCCATTTAATAAAAATGTGTTAAATGGGACAATTATTATCTGCACGTGGGAACCACTATTATATTGTTTTATTTCTAACAAAGCGAGAAGTGTTTAAGTCAGTATATTTAATCATCCCATCTGAAAACACGCAGTTGACACACACGTTATTACTTTGATTTTCGAATCAAATATGTGTGTGACAAAGATCTGAATTAATACATCATTTTATTAATCTATATAATGTATAGAAGCTTTTATAATTTCTCACGACGAAACTTGAGTAGTATCTCGACTCTAATCTGCTACTAGAATGGAATAACTCCGGTTTTGAGGTTTGTAAAGTTACCCATTTGACTATTAAGGCCCCAGAAAAGTTGTAAAAAAATTCAATATTTCAAATTTTCAAAAAGTATTACATTTTTTATCCTTTCCCAATAAACGTACATTTTATTAACTTTAAGTTCTATCTTTTTCTTTTGGATCAAGCCAGATAATTTCTCTTTGTTTCATAATCATTTATCGTTTGTTATGCATTAAGTTCATATTCTGATAATTTTTATTTACTTCATCAATATTACTAACAACTGATACTACAGAATAGAATTACTTAAAAACATTAAATTCATTTTTACATTACATTGTACATAAGTTCCGAAAGATAAGCATTAAAATGTTTTTCTTAAGTGATCAATCTTTTAAGGTTACTGTAATAGTTAAACAGTAGTCTATTAACTTTGTTATTATTCTAGAAAATTTCAATTTGAAGTAGACAATTTCACTTTTATCTCTGGTGAGCGCGCGTGTACAATTTTTTTTAACAGAATAACAAATTAAACAATAAATAAGTGAACTTTCCCAAACATATTTAGTCAGTGTTTTTCTTAACTTTAAATCGCATTATTTTTCAATATCAATAATTCGTTGTTTCAGTATATTAACTTTTTTGAAAATATAATATTTTTGTAACTATAATAATTGTATTACTTTAGTAACATTTTTATTTATAACTTAAACTAGTGCAACAATTATTATTGTAAATATATTTATAGTGATATGTAATGGTAGTTATAATAGAGTGAGTGATAGTGAAGTTTATTTGCACAATAGCTAGATGTGGCCATACTGCGCCAAACATCTATATATGATCTAGACGTGAAAACAATGAAAATAGATTGGTCGATAAGAAAGGACAAGTGATAAAGTGAAGTGTATTGGCACAAGAGCCAGATATGGCTATGCTGCGCCAAAAAAGATTTAACTGTGGTCTAGACGTGAAAAAAATGGGAGAAAAGACAAAATGGTTGACAAGAAGGAGGTTTGAAAATAGAGAAGGATTGCTAGGGTATCCTGGATGCGTGTCTCCTGTGTTTACGAAAGACATTAAACCCCATGGGAAAGAAAAAGATCACTAGGGTGTCTCGGGGTCATGATGCCCGTACTTACCTGAAGAAGGCAAATCCCTGAGATCCCTTGATATAATCTCCAGGAGCAGGGTGCTCGGCTATACACCCAGACGCTGGGTACCCATTTTAGTCGCTTCTTATGACATGCATGAGCTACAGTGGGACTATTCCGTCATTCCCCGATCACCCCACGGGTAAGTCATTATTAAAAAAAAAGTGGTTATACACATATTAAGTTGTAATATGACACTATTACTCATATGTAACAAGGGAAAACTTAAATAATGGAGAATAATATAGGCATAATGATAGTTAAAAAATAAAAATTTTGCATGTCGTATATATACAGGGTGTTTCGAAACTCATGGGCAAAACCTTAAGGGGGGGATTGAAAACATCTGAACAAGCAGAATTTACCACACAATACATACACGGTAAGTAAGTGGTAAACCGCTAGACAGGGCTGTAATGGAAAGCATAATATGCGAGTTTTCTTACACATCTTCATTTCTACCGTGGATTTCAGGAGGCATGGCCTTCCTTCTGTACGTCGTCAAGACTCCTGAAATCCACAGTAGAAAGGACGAAAGAATATATATATATATGTGTGTGTGTGTGTGTGTTTGTTTGTAATGATCTCACACGTAAAAATATTTTAATTTTCTAATTTTACCATTCTTAAACCGATTAGTAAGGAGTTCATCCTTATTTGCTCATACAAATCACAAAAATATTTTAATTTATGCGATCACTCACTCATAAAATCTACTGAATCAACTTTCTCATGGTCGTAAATCTGTCGGAAATAACCCTACTAGGCTTCTAGATGTCATTAAAATTCCTCTGAATACCTTCATCCCATACCATGTGATCACTAAGTAGTTAATCTGAATCCTCAATATAAATTCAAAGGAAAGATTAAAATATCTCTCTTTTCCTTTAACTATGGATGGCGAAGCTATGTCTTCGACGTTCTCTCTCTTTCACTTCAATCATGGAGGTTGACACTACGCAGATGATCTTCTCAAAATAAATGTAAAATAGCCTCTCTCTCGTGAAAAAGAATAAATATTTTTAGTCAGAATTAGTTCTGTAATTATTACTGCTATGACTTCTGGTGTCTTTGCTACTCATCTGTTAAAATTAGTGCATTACACATACACACATACATACATACAAACATATATTTATGTGTGTGCGTGCATGTTTGTAATGATTTCACTTAAATTTAATTTAATTTCCTAATTTATTCTATACTTTAACTATCAGAATAAAGAGTTCGTCTTTATTTCCTGATGCAATTCTATTCGATCTTATAATTTATTCTATCACACGCTATAAATCTGCATAAACTGGCATTTGCTTGCATTCTAAACTAGTAGGGAGATTTCCCACAGACATATAGTCACCACATAAAATACATAAAAATCCTTCCATCTATTACTATGTGATTTGAATAATCCTTGAAAAAAATTTCCCAAACAGGGAACTTTTTCAGTCACTTCGTTCTTGATAGTTTATCTGGATGGACGCACGTCTATCGCTATCTTAATGTATCTCTCTCCCCTCTCGTGTAATATGAATAAACTCTCCTAATTCAAGTATTTAAGTTTTTTCACAGTGCCACGATTGAATTAAAACATATTCAGCAGTTAATAAGTAAAAAGTTGAATAGTTTTATACACACACACACACACACACACACACACACACACACATATATATATATATATAATTGCTTGATATTAACAGGTCATACTGAGTGGTTATAATTAAAATTACCCTATTTAGACCAACGTTTTGGTTGAAGAATGTCAATGAACCTTGATATATACGTTGTATGGACCACTAGAAAAATATTTGTGTGTGTGTGCCATAAAAATAACAGAATAACAATAAATAAAGAACACAAATTAGAGCGACGAAACTTTATTTAATCACAACATATGTTGAATATGCATTCCATCTGCGTGTAAGCACATGTTGAAAGCATGTTACAGAGTGTTCAACAATAGCGCGGATGGTTTCTCCAATAATTTCAGCAACATGATTTCTTATGCTTATTTTCATTTCACGTAGAGCACGTATTCTTTTTCTATAGACACGATTTTTCAGGAATCCCCACAACCAAAAGTCACGGGAAATCAAGTCAGAAGAACGAGAAAGCCGGCAGTCGAAAAACTTCTTGAAATCACCCGATCTCCAAAACGGGCACGAAGCTATGCCGTCTCAGGTCGAACAATGAAAAGTGAAGTGTTTAAAAAGCACACTCGTTCTTTTAAGGCTTGGATGACTAGTTGCTCAAGAAGGCCGCAGTAGCTTCCCTCCGTAATGACAGAGAGGAGTTATCTCTTCGAACAAATAGGGACCAAGAATGATATCAGCAGTAAAACTACACAATTTAATATTGTAATCAGGATGCAGAGACTGTTCATGAACAACATAAGAACTTTCACTACCCCATATGCGACAGTTCCAAGTATTCATTGGTCCATCTAGGGTAAAATACCCTCGTCAGACCGCGAAATGATTTATGCACAGCCAAAAAAAATTCTAGGAAATAGATTACGTTTCCCAGTTTTGCAGTGTTCAATGATTGCATAACTTGGATCTTGTGTGGATACCACTTTACAATGGATCAAGGAATCTTTCGTACTGCAGACCAAGGGAGAGACAAATCACGTGACACTGCTGGAGCACTTGATGAAGAATAATTAGAACTCGATGCGCTATTGACCAAAACAGTAACAACAATCCAATTTTCTATGGAATGTCATCCTTTGCAAGCACTTTGCTCTGCTTTATTCATTATTTTTAATGAGGAGGGAGGGCGAATAAACATATTATTTTGTACCAGAGCACGTGTGAAAAAATTATGTTTAAAATTCTGGTAAGTATTGACTGGCAGAGAAAAGGAAGTAGAAAGGAAAGGGGGATATTATATAAAATTGTGTAACTAAGACAAGAGTGACTTCTTCCCCAGTTTCATTTAAAAGGCGGTTCTATTCTTTTCCTTGCAGTACACACAGCTCCCCAGTCTCTTCGAATTTAGTAATAATCTTTTTTAATGCCTGTCTCGAAATAGGCCCTTTTCATACGCTTTTCAAGTGTCTATATTTCCGCTGTACAGTTGATAAATTACTGCTTTCCTGATTCCTCAATTTCCCCAGTAATGCTTGCTCTATCTTCTCTGTAGCTGTGGTTTCCTAAGAAAGCGAATCCATTATCTGACGTTCGCAATATTGCAATAGATAACTTCACTAAAACGGTATCTGTGTAAACCAGATGGCGTGGTTTCCTCAAAAGGAAGCCACATCATTGGTTTACATAGACAACGTTTTGGTGATATCATCCACCGCAGTATTAAAGTCGCTGGATAACGATACCGCTTTCTTAAGATGGTTGGGTTTTTTTAACGGCACACGGAAGAAGAAACACAAGGGCTATTGGCACCATCGTCAGAAATGATAATTTTTAGCCTCAGTTAAATGACAGGAGACAGCTCAGGAGACAGCTGAGCTGGCATCCTCTATCTTAACTTCCACACTACTCCAACCAGAGGATTTTGGGCCTCTACAGATTTAACGTGCAAGACTGCAACCATGACCCCTAGACAACCGCGGCACCGCCGGTTTCTCAGAAAACCACAGCCTTAAAGTATAGTGCAGGCCGCGTTAGCCTAGTTGTCATGGTTGTGGAGTGGCGGCCGGCGGTTTTCATCAAGTCGTAGGTTCGAGATTTGGTGCCATTAAAGACCCGCCATGTAGCCAGGGCTGATGCATCTAATCTGCTGACAATAAATCTGTTGAGGCTAAATCTGAGGGAAGTCCTCCTGTTGACGTGACGTGGAAGTTAGGAGAAGGAGAGGCTAGCGCAGATGTCGTCCTCGTCATTTGACGGAGGATCAAAATTAAGAGTTCTTTCTCCAATAGCCCTCGTGTTATTTCAAGTGTGACGGTAATAAAAGCAAACGAAATTACAGCATGGTGCAGATTAATTTTACTTTAGTCATTAATTGCTTTTTAAATCACTTTAAATTTGTAATACACCCTTTATTATACATGAAATCCAACATCTATCCTTCGAAATATGTAGATTTCTTTCCCCCATGGTCCTTATAACATATGCACCAAGTTTCGTTGATATCTACCTATCAGAACGAGTTCTGTGTAGATCTAAATAGGGTAATATTAACTATAACCATCAGGTACTCAGGTTTGATAGAAATTGATTTAATAAATAAATATGTACAAATTATAAATAATATATTATTACTTTTTTCTAATTAATGGAACCCAACTCCTTTTTTTTTTTTTTTTTTGCTCTTGCTCTCTGTTTTAGAAAAGACAAATTCGAATTTTATAGTTTTTTAGGGAACGTTTATTAGTATTAACTGACCTTTAACTTGATCCCTTTCTTCCGCAACATATGCGATGGTGGTGTCATTCGAATGTGTAACACATTAACCCTTATTAAAATAGTATCAATCTTGGATTTGATTCTGGTAAAGGAGTGTCACCATATTTTTGGGAAATACAAGAGAAAGCTATTATCGCTTATGAAATCCTTGTTTTAGGAGATCACTATATATTGAAGTGAATTATTTCTTCTAATACTAAATACGGAGCATGTTTTTCGCTACCTTTAATGTGATTGTGAAGCTAATTTATATTTTTCAATTAAGCTAAGAGTTTCGTGCTAAGAAAAATTGATTTCGAAATAAAAACTTGTTCAACATAGGTACTTTTTTACAGCTTGTACATGTGTAGTTATTTTTTGAATTTCATTTTCTTGTTATTAAAATAATGTCCAATACAACATTCCTATTAAATAAAACAACGCAGTTACAGAGATTGTTTTAGGCGAAATATTTTACATGAAGCTCAAGTAAATGTGTATTTTAATAATACAAAATCTATTTATGTCTCAAAAATGTTTAAGAAAAACAGTTTAAAATATTTTGTTCATCAAGGCCAGTAATTGATGATTAAACAGTTGATTAATGGTTTTTATAACGCTCTTAGAAGCAACACCAGAATTATTGGTGTTAGATCTTGTAATTTTAACTACAGCAAGTAATTATTACAATGATGACGAATATTTTTGAGAAATGGGTCAAATTTTGATCATTATTTGTTTAATACTATCTCGTGGGTATATAAGTTAATCGCCTCACTAGAAAAAAGGAGAAACTATTGATAAGAAGGGTACCAATAAAATTTGTAAGTACTAATAATTTGTTAACAAAAAAACTTGATAGTTTTTTTTTGTTTGTTTGTTTTTCACTTTTAAGAACTTCTAAGAAAATTTCAATTTCTTTTTGATTTACAACTTTTACTTTTGCAAGTGAAGAGGCAAAAAATAAAGGTTCGACGTCAAATTAACATCAATGATGCAATACCATGAACTACCTTAAAAGTGACACCATGTCCAATGAGTGCCTCTGCTAAGAGATGTGGCCGCGGTAGTCTAGTGGTCATGGCCGGCTTTGTTTCGGTTGAGTCGTGGATTCGAGTCCTGATTCCAGTAAAAGCCCCCGTGTAGTGGGGCTGATGCAAATTAAATCTGGTCGATACCCTATGCTCTCCCATTGGCATGGTGTGGAAGTTTGGAGAGAGAGGTGCCAATTTAAGAGTCATCTTCATCAATTAACCGAGGTTTAAAATTACGAGGTCCACCGCTAAAAGCCTCATGTTTCTTCTATGTGTGATTTTAATAAATAATCGATCCAACAACCGGGGTCGCATCACAAAATAGCGTAACGATTAAAGTAGTCAATTCAAATAATATCTTCCACTAATTTACTATCAAAGTCAGTCTAAAATGCTATATGTTGATTCAGAGAAAAAGACTAAAACTCAGTATTAATCATGTTAACCATTCGAATTTATTTGAATGTCCTTCATGTACATATTTATATGAATAAAATGACCAGAAGCGAAATAAAGTAATTTATTACTTTTTTAGAAAGTTAATGGATTGCTCAAAATTGATTAAAATTCAACATACTATAGAACGTGTGAAAGTTTTTCCATTTGTTTTTATTTTAATTCTTTTCGGTATTTCAAGTGTAAAAAATGGTTTTCTTTTTTCATAAATCATATATTATGGCATCCGATCAGGAATCAGGAATATTTTTTGTTATTGTCATTGCTAGAAAATTTGATTAATGAACTTTTGAAAACAACAACTCTGAAATGAATCAGCTTTTAAAATTTAATCACGAATTGAACTAACGATCCAAAAAAAAAAAGCTTCATTTTGATACATTAGAGTGAAAAACTTAAAGACTGGTTCCTTTTTCATCTCGAATCCGCAAGAAATCACTTAGGAAATACAAAACTCATTACACAGGCAACTTATTATATCTCAAAGGGGTGAAAGCAAGAAATAAATATAAATAAATAAAATTTCTAAATAGAGTAATAATATATGCATTGTAAATATCTTTTTGATGGAATAGCGTTTATATGAAAAGAGTTGCGTTTTTTTTATAATACATGTCGATCGAACAAAAAAGTTACCAATAAAAGTTCCCTATTAAGGGACGTGACATTTCTAATTAGAAACAATTCTGTAGCACTTTTTATTTTCATATTTAACACAAGATCATAACTTATTTTCCTAATGTAAGAATATACATTTCTCATTTAGCAATTTAGCATTTAATTTGGTTGTACATGCGTAGCAGCGATAGACTAGTGGTCATAATCCCGGACTTGCGGAAGGCGTTGTTTCCGTCGAGTCATGGGTTGGAGCTCTAATGCCTCTAAAGACCCGCCTTTTAGCGGGTATATAGCACGTTAAATCTGGACGAGGTCCCAAATTCTCTCCCGTTGGCTTAGTGTAAAAGTTTGGAAAGGGAGGTCTTAGCTCAGGTGTCGTCTCCGTCACTAGGTTGAGGTTCAAAATTACGAGGTCCGTCACAAACAGTGTTGCTTTTCAGTGTGACGTTAATAGAAAATCCCATCACGATAAAGGGGACAGTCTCTGCCAGACATGGGTATGGACTCTCCAAAATATTTCACACATATCCAATGGTATTTAATTCAAAGAAACATTATGGACAATGCGCATTCACTTTTCGCTTGTTACTCACACTACTTATCCGACTTTGTCTCTCACTGTATTTTATATAAGTATGCACTAGTGGTATATTTTTTAAAACAACAGCTTACAGCAAAACTCGAAGACATTAGCTGACAGTTTATGAGCTAAAATCTTTCAATAAGGTGGTCAGGGTTATTATGTGAATTTCATTAGCAAACCGATCACTATACTCCTATGTACTTTCGAATGTTCAGGGCTTGACTTTGCTTACCAGGATATAGTATAAAAACATTCAATTATCGGAATAGTTTTAGTTTAGTTTAGTTTTTATTAACGTCGCACTAGAAGCAACACGAGGGCTATTGGCGACGGACCTCGTAATTTTGAACCACGGTCAAGTGACGAGGACGACACCTGAGCTGGCACCCCCCTCTCCTAACATCCACACCACGCCAACGGGAGGACTTTGGGCCCCGAACAGATTTAACGTGCATCAGCCCCGGCTACGGCGGGTCTTTGGCGGCCAAGGATCGAACCCGCGACTGAACGAAAACCGCCAGCCGCTATCCACGACCTTGACCACTAGGCTACCGCGGCCCCAATTATCGGAATACACTTTCAACAATACTAGATTGTCAAGTTGAGCTAGCAGTAATATATGAGAACTATGAGCGAACAGTTATAAATATTAACTTTTTACCATCAGAGACTAAGAATCTTACTCGTATATCAGACTGATTGTTAATGATGATTAATACTTATACAAATTACGGTCAACACGTTTAATCGGTTAATATTAATAATAATCGAGAATGTTATATTAATACTAACAATATAAATCGATTCAAGTGAGTCATTTATAAAAATTCATCAAGTTTTGGCCGGTGGTTATTTATAATTACTGACGAAATTTGTTTAATGTACTAATTTTCAACGCATTTGGCTTGATATTTCCATTACGAACGCATATATATTCCAACGGACAACAATACCAAAACTAGATACGAGTTTATATATATATATATATATATATATATATATATATATATATATATAT
>BMAW01002376.1:0-37079 GCA_019974015.1 Nephila pilipes | reverse complement strand
TATATATATATATATATATATATATATATATATATATATATATATATTCTTGAAATATTTAATGATGGAAAGAGGGAATTATTTCAAGAATATCGTAACATTTTTCTATAGAGATGCATTATCTTATGTTTTTATCATACACAGAGTTAGTGCAGTATAAGACTATTATAACAATTATATTAAATTGTTTTTAACTCATCAGAGATAATTTTATTAAAGGGGGGAATTATACATTTCAAGGGATTAGAATCCTCATTTTCGAATAGAAGTATTGATATTCAGTTTATTTATGAGAATCTGAAACACGACACATAATTAAACAACACGTTACTCTTAACATATTACATTACTAAATCAATATATCATTTTAAATGTATTAAAACCTTTTCAGAAATTATTACTTTGATTAATAAATAAATACAGCTAATAATTTTGTTGTTAAACATTAATATGTATCAAAACTTTCTTACATATTGTTTCGTAACACATAATTTTTCTTTTCCTGAGTTTCACAATTTATATTTATTGTCAATTCAAAGTTTAAATCTTTTCGATTCAAAATATTATCACAAGCAGAACAAATGTCAAAAATGCTTTTGCATATTTATTGCATTTAATGAAATACGTTGACTTATAAGAGTATTATATAAGAGTAATATACATCCTTTAAAAATCGATTACCAAAGGAAAATGAAAAAAAGAACTGAAAACTGATCTTGATAAAATATTATCTTTGTTATCTCTACAAATATGTTAGAGAAAAGAAAACACATGAAACACTAGAAAAAGAGAAAGTGCTTTTTTCAAGTGTTATTTTATCCGAGGCTTTATTCTATAGTTAATGTTTACGTATTTCTGTTCTACATTTAACGGTTTTGAATATTTTTTAAATGGATTTAAAATAAACATTTCCTTTTTTCCGTCCTCTTTGTCTCACAAAAAGAAGAACGGAATACAAAAAAACCCATACAATTATTCATCAAAAATATTTTTTATATATTTATATATTTATATATATATTTATTATATATTTATATATTATTTATATATTTATATATTTATATATATATACTGTTAGTAAAATTTTCTTATGACATATGAGTCCAAAATTAATACGTATATATATCAAACTTAACACCTAAGAAATATTAATCATAAGAAAATTCTTATGTATTTACAAAAAGGTGGAAGAATGTTATTAAAATAAACATTATTAACATAAAGAGCAAAATTTTGTTGGTTTTATTAACGCCGAGCTAGAAGTTTAGTTTAGTTTTTATTAACGTCGCACTAGAAGCAACACGAGGGCTATTGGCGACGGACCTCGTAATTTTGAACCACGGTCAAGTGACCTGGACGACACCTGAGCTGGTGTCGCCCTCTCCTAACATCCACACCACGCCAACGGGAGGACTTTGGCCCCCAAACAGATTTAACGTGCATCAGCCCCGGCTACACGGCGGGTCTTTGGCTGCAAAGGATCGAACCCGCGACTGAACGAAAACCGCCAGTCGCGAGTCCACGACCTTGACCACTAGGCTACCGCGGCCCCCCGCGCTAGAAGCAACAAGCATGCTATTGGCGACGGACATCGTAATTTTAAGCTTCGGTCAAGTGACAAGGGTGACACCTGAGCTGGCACTTACCCCTAACTTCTACACCACGCCAATGGGAGAACTTTGGACCGCGACAGTTTAACATGCATTACCCTGGCTGCACAGTGGATCTTTTCTGGTATCAAGGCAAGAAAACAGTCGGCTGCGAGTCCGCGACCATAACCACTAGACTGATGCGGCCATTAACATAAAGGGATTGAGCTCTCTATGCTCTGCTTTGAAAATTGGTATAGCATCTTTCTGTGAGAACCGAAGAACTACTATTTTCTTGAGCAGTTAGTTTCCGGAATAAAAATATTTGAAACTTGCACTTTAAATAAAATTATGATTGTTTATGAACGTCGCGCTGAGAAGCAATGTGAAAGCTATTGGCGACGAACAGCCTCGGTCAAGTGACGAAGACAACACCTCCCCCGTTACACGGTAATGCTTTAGTGGCTTCAGAGCTCGAACACACGACTCGACTAAAACCGAATATCGCGACCATGATCAATAGGTTACCGCGACTACCTTTAAATAAGAGATAGATATGAACAGAAAGTAACTTTAGAGAAATTTGACTCTAGAGATTTATTTCTAATGTGTGTTGGAAGGAGGTACACTTTCTGGACAGAAAAGTTTGATTAAATTTAGAAAACTTTAAAGAAAGACCTTTGACAATTAATAATTTATTAAAAAATATACTTATTCACTAAATTTTATAAAAATACACTAATTCATTTGTGATCAGAAACACTATAGCTTAGCCCCTTGCTTAAATTAGCGTTTCAGTTAAATGGATTAATATTTTAAGCAAACATAAAGAATATGTTGTAAAATATCGCAGCTCTTGTTGTGTCTGTTTTGTTTTGGTTCTTTGTTTAACATTATGTAAAGGCAGCCTTAATGAAAGAATGCTGATATATGAACAGTTTAATTACCGGAGTATTAGAGAGTGCTATATATTTTATCTTCACCAACATTTTTCACCCTTGCACCTTCAGGCTTTTATGGACGACAAAGATTGATTTTATTTATTGATGAACGATCTTTAGGCTTGTATAACATACCATTGGTGATGTATTTTGCTATTCTGAACAACGATAACTCGACTACAATTTCCACTTTAAAACAACATAAGGAGCTTACAGCCCATTAAATATGTTAAAGTACTGTAACATATATAAAAAAAACACAATATATTCGGTAATTAAACATATTTATATGTACGAGTATAAATATATTCAGTTATCGAATACTCTCATTACGGTTGTCTTCAAAAAAGTAGAACCCTATACTAGGCAGATTTTTCACACTGAAAAATACTGCACAATTAATATTACATTCCGATTTTACCCATCGTATAGATAACACATATTTTATTTTTCTATTAATATATATCATGACTAAATTCATTTTTTCTGTTACAGAATGTGTTCCATAATTCGCTTCCTGTACTAACAGGTCAATTGAAAAGTCCCCGGCCTACTATAGTAAAACACATTTTTTTGGCAAAATTTGTTTTTTTTTATTCAACATAATTCCCTTCAAGGGTAATACACTGATTATAGCGACCACCCTCCAACTTTTCGATACCATTTTTGTAGTACGATTTGTCCTTTGATTCAAAATAGGCCTCAGTTTCGGCGATCACCTATTCATTCGACGAAAATTTCTTCCCAGCGAGCATTCTTTTGAGATCTGAGAACAGGAAATAGTCGCTGGGGGCCAGATCTGGAGAATACGGTGGATGAGGAAGCAATTGGAAGCCCGATTCATGGATTTTTGCCATCGTTTTCACTGACTTGTGACACGGTGCATTGTCTTGGTGAAGCAGCACTTTCTTTTTCTTCAAATGCGGCCGTTTTTCAGCGATTTCATCCTTCAAACGGTCCAATAACGCTATGTAATAGTCGCTGTTGATGGTCCTTCCTTTTTCAAGGTAGTCGATGAAAATTATTCCATGCGCATCCCAAAATACAGACGCTATAACCTTGCCAGCCGATTGTTGCGTTTTCCCACGCTTTGGAGCGGGTTCAACGTGTGCACTCCACTCGGATGACTGTCGATTGGACTTCGGAGTGAAATGATGGAGCCATGTTTCATCCATTGTCACATATCGACGCAAAAACTCGGGTTTATTACGCTTGATCATCTTCAAACACTGCTCCGAATCACCAACTCGTCGTTGTTTTTGGTCAAAAGTGAGCTCGCGCGGCACCCACTTTGCACAGAGCTTTCACATACCCAAATATTCGTGAATGATAAGATGTACACGTTCAGTTGATATCTTTAGAGTGTCTGCTATTTCATTCAATTTCAATTTACGGTCATTCAAAATCATTTTGTGGATTTTTTTAATGTTTTCGTCGGTAACAACCTCTTTTGGGCGTTCACCGTCTTCGGTGCTCATTTCACCACGTCTAAACTTAGCATACCAATCCTTGATTTTCCTGGGGAAGTGTCCGGAAACTCGGCATCAAGCCAAGTGTGTTTGCTTCAACTGTATTTTTTCCCTTCAAAAAGCAATATTTTATCAACAAGCGAAATTCCTTTTTATCCATTTCTTTCAAAATAACAAAAGTTGCTTCACTCAAAATGCTATAATTCCCAAACTAATGATCCGACAGCTGTCAAATTTATACACGCATCTTTTGAGGGTTAGGGATAACTAAAAAACATATGGATTTAATTCTAGTAGCGCCATCTAAGTGTCAGGCCGGGGACTTTTCAATTGACCTGTTATAATATTTAACTAATAAACTTAACTAATAATACTTTTCATGTTCGATAAAAGTTTGATTTGGTTTATTAATGTCGCAGTAGAAGCAATACAAGGACTTCTGGTGACGGATCTCGTAATTTTTAATCTTGGCCAAGTGACGAGGATGACCTCTGAGTTAATATCGACTCCTAATTTCCACACCATGACACAGGAGGACTTTGAGCCACGACAGATTTAACGTACATAAACCCGGCTACACAGCGGATCTTCAGTGGTATGAGGCTGGAACCCTCGACTCGATTAAAACGACCGATCGCGAATCCGCAACCTTGACCACTAGGCTACCATGACCACCATGTTCAAAGAAAAGATATTGTATTCATGAAACATTACAAATTGTTAAGAATGTTGTATTATAAAAGATGTATGTCCTATTACAGTACAAACTTATTTTGATATTGGATATCTTTTCTGCCTGACAGTTTATCAGATCTTTCTTCATTACACACTATGCGAACGAAAACGATCTTAAATCGGAGCCACGTTAATGATTCAACATTAAAAGACCCAGAATGTTTACTCTATATGATTTTTTTACAATCAATAACCCATGATAAGTTTTTGGATACATAAGGAAATCAATTTCATGATTATTTTAATTGTTTCATTAACGTCGCATTGAGAAGTAACACGAAAGCTATTGGAGGTGAATTTCGTAACTTTGAACTTTGGTCAAGTAACATAGATGATACCTGTGTTGTCCTCTTCCTCTCCAAACTTCCGCATTATGCAAACGGAAGGACTTGGGACTTAAACCAAACATGCATCAGCCTCGGTACGTGGTGGATCTTTAGTGGCATCAGGGGTCAAATCCATGACTCGACGCATATGATCCGCGCCCATATAACCACTAGCCTTATGAAAAAAAAAATCGAGACTATATAAAAAAAAGTCGAGAAAAAATCGACTTTAACAATTAAGAGAAGTTCCCGAAATGTTTTGGATTGTTTACTTAAAATACAACTTCTACAAAACATAATGTGATGAAACCTGCACAGCGGTTATGAAATGTATAACTAAAATTATAAGTTATTTAAACAGATCATCTTTATGTTTGTTATTCTCAAACAGTACCACTATTGCAATGGCCTTCGCTCCAGACTTCACTAAATGTAGTGTGGACACAAGAGCCTATGATTCATCCAATTAAAATAAACTAATAATAATTAAGGTAACCTTTTTCGGACATATAAAAAGGAAATATTTCCAAAAATAATATCGCTGAGGATAATTTTTTTATAATTGACTGTACATTTTATTTATGTTATTCTTACGGTTATTTGTTAATTTGTCCAATTTTTACGTAAAATAAAGAATATTAAAATATGAACGATAATTTAAAATCTCATATAAATATTTTTCGTAATTTTGTAACGTTTAATTCAATTGAATTTTGCAAAACAAATTTATAAAATTTTAATTAGTCTTCGTGTTATAGAATTGCATATATATAGTGTATTTCATCATACAAAACTTGATAGGAAGCAATGAATTTGATATTTATCTTTTTAATTGATCTTTCAGTTTACTGGATTGTCCTTTTCAGCTCTTCTAATTACCTAAAGAGTTGATACAGTAAAATGTTTTTTTCCCTAAAATAACTATTGTGCACATAGAAATATTATCAAATAAAGAATGAATTAGGAATAAAATTGATAATGTTGAAGAGAACTAATGCCAATGTCATACATACGTCATGAATATATAATCAAAGATCGGATTTGCATTAATCAATATTATTTGAATATTACATTTTAATAACTGAACTAAATAAAATGTTTATTGATTTATTTATTTATGAAGGATTTATTTATGAGGCAACAAAGGCTGTATTATTTCAAAGCGAATGTTAACTTAATAAAGAATGTCTCTATAAAATCCATATGAAAAGTAACTAAAATAAATATTTATTAATAAAATGTTTACAAAAAAATTAAAATTTTCAATAAATTTTGATATCTTGAAGAAATATGTTACTAAGTGATCTATTTGAGACATTATTACTCAGAATTTAAAAACATTCTAACAAAATAAAGATAAAGTAATTTAAAACAACTTTGAACAAATATTTTTCTCTACAGGCTTGAAAAAATATCAACTAAACACGTTCTCTGCCCTTTTTAGAATGAAATGCCTTAAAGAATAATAGAATTAATAGTATTCTATAGTTTATGTTAGAGTGAAGGTAAGATGAATTTAAATATGTTAAGGATAGCATAGCTATAAGTTCCCCCAACAACTTATAATGCAGAATTTTTACTGCTGCCAGTAACGTTTATATCCCGTGGGCTAATAATAAGCTCCCATGGAATGATTCTTTTGAAAACAGATATTACTTTTAGATAAAGAGATTATTTGATTTTGGATTATTAACATTTGAAGTTATACAAGAGTAATTATTAGTAAAAAAAATTTTGTATTTTAGAGTTTTTTATTGCTATTTAAAACAGCATTGTTGCTCTTCAGTATGTACAAAATCATTTAAATGCAAACAGTTTCAAAATGGCCCACAATTAAAGCATTTACATATATTTTTAATTTTCGTTAATTTATTTATTTGTTTATTGAACGTTTTCAGGCTGTCTATTTCTCCACTACACAAAGATCCGCTTACCCCAATCAATGTGATTCATAATTTTGAATTATTGTCGGATGAAAAGGTCGTAATCTGAGTTTCAACCTTTTCCTCACATTCACGCGACGCCAACGTGGTGGCCGCGGTAGCTTAGTGGTCATGATTATGGACTTGCGGTTTCGTCGACTCGAGGGTTCGAGCCCTGATGTCACTAAAGACCATTCGTATAGCGGGAATGATACACGCCAACTCTGTCAAGGTGCTTCCGTTGGCGTTGTGTGGTAGTTTGGAGAGAGATGCCAACTCACATGTGTCGTCCTCATCACTTGACTAAGATTCCAAATTACGAAGTCTGTCACCAATAGCTCTCGTGTTACTTTTCAGTGCGACGTTAATAAACAGTCGCAATCACATCACATCACCCGGGCGCCTATTTCTACCTGCACAAGATCTACTAAACACAGCCAAATACGATGACGAGGTTGAAACTTGAAGTGATACTCCGCTATACTCGTTCACACTACACCAAAATAATGATTTTCAGCCCTGATGCATTGAATGTGCTGCAACTCTCGATACAAAAGTAATTAGAGGGTAGGTGACTGCCAACAACAGCAAAATTTAGGAGCGGAAAAATAGCCTGAATTAGAATGCAAAAACCCGCAAAAATATTTTTTGATTACTTGAATGTAGAAAATAAATGAGTTGCAAGATCAAATACAGCAGGGCTGACATGATTCCAGACATTCTTGTTTTGTGAGTTGCACCGCAAACCGAAGTGACACTCCGCTTATTAAACGTAACAGGAACAGACAGACTTCTGGATATTTTTATACGTAAATGGTGTGATGTGCCGTCAAGAAGGCGGCCGCCCTCCTCAAAACGCAAGCTCAAATCGCGGCTTGCCTTTCCCCGACAAAGTGCTTCAAAGAAAAAAGGGAAAGTTACAATGCAAGATTTGTGGCAACTCACATTTATGATACTTCATTCAAAATTTTTTGTAGTATCTAGTGTTTATTTTCTACAATTTTTGTTATTCTTAAAAGTAGTAGAGTAGGGATCAAAAGGAAAGGGTCCACCACAGAAAATCTGCATGTAGTTTAAGGGTGCAATACTTCAAAAGTCTCTATTTAAATAAATTCTGGTATAAGTGCGGCATTAGATAGCCACTATTTTAAGCATTCATGAGAGATGCACTTAGATTTAAGTTCAACAGAAGTGACAAGAATCACGTGTTTTATGACAAGCTTAAGGATGATTAAAAAGAAAGTGGACAGAATGACCCTCAAGAAATTATCTTTTTCGAGGACAAGGAGTGGGTAACTTGTTGCAATTTTACATCACTACTAATTAGTTTCCTGTATCTGTAGAAAATAGAACAAATGAGAGCGGAGATTCTTCAATCCGTTTAAACAGCAAAATTTAGTTTTATATATTCAAATTATTTTACTGTGAAGATTAGTTAACGCACAAGTATTTTGATCATATTTAAGGCAAAGCGAAAAATATTTAACTGTATTTGCTTGTATTATAAAGCAGGTGACAGAAATGATATTTTGCCAATTTAATTAAATCTTTTGTAATTTTTCCTGAAAATTGTTCTAATTTTCCCTTTTCCATTATATATATATATATATGTGTGTGTGTGTGTGTGTGTGTAACTTATTTATTTTAACGTTTGTCAATAGTAATGAATCATTCCATACATGGCCGAAATACTTTTATTTTCATATTGTAGCAGACTTTAGTCGGACTTCGGCCACCAAGGGCCGAAGCGAAGTTACCATAGAAATTTCAAATGATCATCAGTGAGAGAAGGATCAGCGTAAGAGAGGAGCAGTATGAAAAGGAGAGAAGCATAAGAAGAGCGCGTTTTTAGATGTGTTTTGCTATTTATATGAGGGAAAATTCAATTAAACGTCAGATTCCAAACTGTCTGAATGGAGGGACTTCCAGGGAAGATAAATATAGACCTAAAGTCTGGTAGGGATCATCCCTACAGGTCTGTTCCGATGGGAAGAGAGCATTGTCAACGAATTTTTTAAAACGCGTGATTGAATTAATTAAAAAGAATAGGAATTGTATCAGGAAATACGAATGAACATTATCGTTTAAAGGAGAGAATGGGCAAATTTAGTAAATTAAATTATTTAATTGAGAAATTAATGTGAATTAAGTTAAATCATTACACACATATGTGTGTGTGTGTGTGTGTGTGCGTGTGTACGTGTGCGCGCGTACGTGTGTGTGTGCACGTGTAATATAATTTTAATATCATACATTGAGGAAGCAGTTATTGTATCTTTAGAGAACGAGTTAGATTGCTGCCCGACTTTCTTCAAGCAACATCATATCTCACCAGAAAACCGCATTGTACATGCAATTTTTTGTGTTAATCTAGATAAATCATATTTTAACTTCAATTAATCTTTTATTCACTAGAACTGAACAGTTTTAGTATAAGGACTATTTGAATACTCGATCATGATAGGATTTTGCCGTGATGTAATATACATATAATCAAATACTTCGAATATTTTTATGATGATTAGCATGCATTAGTGTGTGTTTTCTTAGCTTGAATGCATCATAATGTTATAAAAGTATTTCCATTTAGCATAGTAATTCAAAGTTAAACTTTTTTTTATTTGCCATTCAATGTTCAAAAAGAAACAACTTTAAATCAGGGTTTCAAACTTTTTTGGGAGGAGTGCCACTATATCAGCAAAATGAAATCATGCACGCCACTTCCAACTTTTTCAACATAAAAAACGTAATAAGACGAAAAAAATCTATTTATAAGCTGATTAAGAGGTTTGAGTAAACTGAAAATCTTTTAAATATAAATCTGAGTAGTGACATGTAAATAATAACGTAGCAGATAATTGTAAAATTTCATAATTTGGTTTTGCAGTCAATAAACATAACTAAAGTTCAGTTATTTATGTCATTATTCAATAACATCACAACTCGAGGGCTATTGGTGATGGACTTTGGTAATTTTAAACCTCGTTCAAGCGACGAGAATAACACCTGAGCAGGCACCTCCCTCTCCTAACTTCCACACTACGCTAACGGGAGGACTTTGAATCTCAACATTTTTAATGTGCATTGCCCCGACTACACTACAAGTCTTTAGAGGCATCAAGGCTCGAACCCAAGACTTGACAAAACCCACCGGTCGCGAGCCCGCGAACATGACCACTAGGTTACCATGGCCACTCAGTCGTTTAAGTTGGGTAGCAAAAAAAGGAATAACTTGAAACATTTGAACCTAAGTAATTATCAAACAGTCAGTTCTTTATCAGTGGGGTTTTTGAATATATGCATTCTTTTCACCAAGTTCATCCGTATAAAGAATAATTCTTGAAATTGCAAACAAAATTCGGTGTTTGAGATGCATATCGGTAAATCTTAACAATATTTCACTTTTACTATGTTCATAACAGGAAACATTTGTTCACAAACATATGTTTGTCCAAATCACAATGATATCTGACAGCGAAATCATGTAAAATTGCTTGTTGGTACAAATTTCCAAATCTCCATATAATATGAATTACTTGCAGTTGAAATAAGTTCCTTATATTTGCTCATTAGTGTAATATGGTGCCGTAGGTCAATGATTTAAATTTGGATTTCATTTGGGTAACAACAAACGTCGTGCGAAGAAATTGAAAAAAGGAAAAGAAATTTTGACGAAAGTTTAATACTTTTTTTTTTATCTTTTTAGAAATCAAACCCAGAACTGAATGCATCCTGCAAAATCAATTTTAAATTTTTAAATCTATCATGGTTCGAAACATTATTGACTTTAGCTGCTAATCCCTGCATTAATGTGAAATATGTTAATCTTTTTTTTTTTTTCCAAAATTACAAAGAAAACGTTTGCTCGCTAAAGAAGATATATGACTAACTAGGGCAGAAAAAATGCATTTTCCTCTGTAACACATTCTCATTCACGCAAGTTTAAATTACTTAAATGTCCCGTAATATCGGTGAGAAGCTAAAAAATCTACACTGAAGTTTCATTCTTATGTCGCAAGCACACACTGGGAAATTCTTCATTTTCTTCCAAATATTTTGAAACTCATTCACTCAAATTCCAAAATCTTCCTCTCAAGTGCACTTCCCTTAGAACGCTTGCACATATTGCAATGATGGAGTTACTGGTCATCCTCTTCTGTTTCTTCGGGGAAAATGTTCAGAAATAATCATCGATTCAGAATTCACGCTCGTATTTTTTGATATAGCACACTACAGGATTAACAACAGAAGACAAGTTTAAGATCTTGGCTCACAGAACTTCTTGACGGATATAACAGTGATACTTAAAATATTTTCTTCTTAAATAATTTTCGATCAATGTAACCAAACAGTTTACCCTGTCAACCACGCAAAGCGTCCGTCTGTGCAAACACTATCTAATGTGTTAACTTCAATTAAATTTTTCATTTCACTAAAAATGTCCTCGCCTTTAGGTAAAACTAGTTGACACAAATCAAGAAGTTCTTCTACGATATCAGAGTTGTCGCACGTGAAATGCACAAATATGTTTGACTGCACATTGTTTGTGAAGTCACAGCTTTAATCAAAAGTTACTGAAAAATATTTGTAGTATGTATTGTAGTGAAGAAACAATTAGTTCGCAAGCATTCCACACTATGTCATTTATACTACGCATGATAGTATTTTGAGACACAAAGCTATTTTATCAAACATATTTTTTTACTTTTATATCACTGATATCTTGGGCAAATAACAGGCTATTATTGATCCTTTCTTATCATCCAGAAAAAGACTTCTTATTACAAGCCAGAAACAAAGAAAGTTCATAAAATGACTTCAATATAGTTTCCATTTCATCGCTTCTCTCCCGGGATTGTTGGCCGATTATCGATTTCTCTTTTTATCGATAAAATCCGTTCACAATTATTAACCGACAGGATTTTACAGTAGAAATCATTAGCAGTTGTTCGAAATGTTGGTCCAAATTAATTTTTTTCAAAACTGCTACACAACTTCTATATATCAAACTAACAGGCGTTAAAGTATTTTGCCGAGTATAAGCAAAAATTGCTCTTCCCATAGAGCAGAAGTCTTCAACCTGAGTTCCGAGGAACCCTAGGGTTCCCTGGAACTTTGACAGAGGTACTGCAAGTTATCACTATTTGCTTAATCAAAGCGCTAAAATCTTAGTAAAATTGCAATTTTTTGTAAAAGATCGAATTCTTAAAGGCAGTTTGCTTGTAAAAATAAATCTAAATAAATATTTTAAGGATAAAATAAAATCTTAAATTTCGCAAAATTCACATACTTCAAATACATTAATCGAGGCACATTATGTCACTAAATGTGTCTCCATTCTTTGACTCAGATAAAGAATCGGCTACTTATTTGGATACTTATTTCAATATTTTCAAGGTATAAAGTAAAATTGACACCACTTTTTTAAAACAGAAAGTTTGGGAAGATTGCATTTTGAAAGATAATATTGAATACTTTACTAAATTTGCATAATTCTTTGTAGACAGTAACGCTAATCTCGACAAAAATTTAAAAATTAATTTGGTCCAACATTAATCAGACCTACAAAAAACATTTCTTGAATATTTCCCTGTTCAAAAAAATTATCTTGGTTCCAAAACTCGTTTCAAGACAGTAACACCTTCGAAATCCCAATAAATGAAAGAGAACAGCAAATTGATATGCAGATCGATACTCAGTTGAAACTAAAATATAGTCAAGGGATTTGCATTTTTTTTTTTTTTTTTTTTTTTGTTGAAATTAGAAAAGAATATCCTGAAATTGTTAAAAGAGCAGTGAAACATCTGTCATTTGTTTCAACTTATGTATGCGATTATTATCTTTCTCTTTGTACGCTGCGACAAAAGCAACATACTGAAACAGACTAGATGCTGAAGATAAAATTAGGTTGCAGATTTCAACAATTATTCCAGTCGTAAAAATACTTCACAATAAAAACAAACACTGCTAAATCAATAAAAAAAATTCTTTTTAAAAATTCGTTATAATTTAGAATATTGTTGCTTCAGTTTATTGTTCATAGAATATATTTTAGAAGGAAAAAAAACCCATTAGCTACCTTATCATTCATTCTCTTATTAAGATGTTTGAATTGTGATAAAATAAAGATGCAATAACAATTTTGTTAATCTGAGTAGGATAAAGCTTTGACATCCTATTTTTTTTTTTTTTTTTGCTTTTTGATCAAGAGGTTCCTTCAAGAAAATAGTAAGTTAAAACTGATCCCCAATGTTTAAGAGGTGGAAAATCCCTGCCATAGTGTATTAAATTTACCAATTGTAATATATTCTCTTCATATTTTCTTTTCGATATCAAAGATTAATTCATGGGCACAGTAAAAACAAAATTTATAAAACGACTCGTGACATCAAAATTTAAGAAAGTTTTTTAAAAGTTTAACGTCTTGATCGGCTGTTTAAAATCAAATGTGTCTTGGAAAGAGTATCACACTCGTTCTCGCATATTGGGCCAAAGGACAAAGCTCCGAAGCAAGGAAACTAAAATCATCGGTTTCGTCCCGTGATCGCGCTGTCTAATGCTTCGCTGTATAAGTATCAGACAATGTCGTTTTGGGGGGCGATTGATTCAGTAGCGTATGTGTAGAGTTTTTACGGATTTTGACATAGTTCCTGAAGACAACGTTATTTTTAAGGTTTCCGTATTTTTCAAGAAATATTCGCGTGCCATTGTTAGAGTTCCGTCGTGCAACACTATGGCACGCGTGCCGTGGGTTAACCATCACTGCTTTAGTCGCTTATAAATTTTGAAAACAATTCATTTAAATTATTCAAATTTTAGGGCTAGCTACAGATATATATGGATTATTATTAAGTCTTATAATACATTTATAGTTTGCGCAAAATAAAAGGAAATTCTTTTAAGATACTTACGTACTATTGCACCCTTATTGGCGACATTGAATAAAACCGGACGAATTCTAAAAACGAAATACGCTGACAGAAATATGGAGCGCGTAGTCAAAAAACATTATGTGAAAAATAAGTAATTATAAATAATAATCAATAAGAGAAAAAGTATAAATAATTTTTATCTATGTAATTCCTGCCTTTACTTCACAATATATTAATAACGTTTTGGAGGAAAATATGAATAAATGTGTGGATTTTAGAATAGATTAAAGCAATCTTTTTTGTCTTTATCTTGATCTTGTCGCCACAGGAATTCGGATAAGTTAGAATCAAGATGATGTCTGGCTGTAACCTATTGTCTCTTATTCCTTAATTTGGCAGAAACGCACACTCTTTCGATTGTTTGGGTATGAACAACCATTTCGGGGTTTACCAAATTGCATTTATCATTGACTCTCAAATGACGAAATTCCAGCGATTGTCATTTGATCAATCTGATATGCTCTCCAACCCAGGAAGAGTAAAATGTATTTCTTTCCTGAATATTTTCGATAATTTTGAGTAGAAGAGTAGCTGCACTTCTATTAAGAACGATTGTCACAAAGGTTCTTTGGTTAACCCGAATTATTTTTTTTCTTTTCGAAAGTAAACTTTCGACTATTTTCACTATGCGGCCCGCTCCACTTATTTTCATTCTTTCTTGCCTTTCTATGTCTTATTCTTTCTTCCCGTCTCTCGCATATAATTGCTCCAGTCTATAACTGTTTTATCGGCTAAATTAAGCTGTTTGTTCCAGCAATAAATGAGTCTTACTGATGTTAATAACGGGATACGACTTCCCTCAAATCAATTACCAGTTCTTATTTTCCCGTGTTCATTGCAGATTGCAACACTGCACTTCTAAAAAATCCGTTTTCCAAAATAAAGCTTCATCGGGTGACAGTTGGTACGTCTGGTAAAATGCTATATTTTTGTAAGAATGTAACGACATATTTTTCAGAATTCGGTAAATCCTAGATTCGCAATTTAGTATCAACTCGCATTTTTATATTAACTTGCCAGACCAAAGAAGGGTTAGACTCAGAATGGCAGCAAGCGGAGAAATATGAAACGAAGCTCATTGTTGCCCATTCAGAGCCTTAGACACGCGCGAAATCGAGGTTGTCATTTTAATAAGTTATCTTGAAAATTGGTATGGTTGCGATAGTAAATACCCATTTTAATTACAAAAACTAGGCTCGGAAATGAAATAAAACCTAGTTATTTAAACTGTGATAATTTTAATGTGGGGTTAATTGTAAATAAATAACTCTGTAACTGTCAAAAATTTAATTTATATGCTTCAAACTGGTAAATAATTTTCAAACGAATAGAAATTTTTTTTTTAATTTTTCTTATTTTTTTCTTTAAGATTTTTATTTCTTTATTATGAAAATATTTTTCTCTCTTTATTATATAACATTATAATTGTGTAATACCAATACATATTTTTTATATTACATTCTAAGACTTTTAAGAGAGATATTTTTTACACAAAACAAACTTGTAAAACTTGCACAAATGTTTTATTGCGTGTTATACGATTAAAATGGCTTTATACAATATTTTCTTAAATATGGTTTTTCAAACTGGCAGTTTAAAGGAATATTGAATGAAATCTAATCTTTAATTATGAGTTTGATAAAATTAAAAAAAAACATAATACGTGTAATTTTTTTTCAATACATTATAACATTCTGAGAAATAATAAAATTGATAATAATGCAATTTGTAAAAATTGCATCCTAGAGTTAATAACTTAATTGTAACATTTTCTTCCTTTTCATTCAAAGGAACTTATGGAAATTATTTAAGGAAAAAATATTTTAATCAAAAAATATAAGAATTTTAAGCTTTTTTGAGAAATTTGGATAATTTTATCTTAATTCAAAATTTTCCTTTCAATATGCTGACTTTTTTTTTCTGAAACCAATGCAAATTTTCGAATTACAAATTTTAGATATACAATAATTATTTTAATGTATACTATGTCATACAATGAAGTGTAATTAATAACACTAGCAAGTAGACTTTTGTGGTTTTTCAAGTCTCTATAATTTACTAAAACCGTTTAAAATTAATTTTCAATCTGTGTAAAACGTTTTATTTGTTAGTGCATAATAAATTTAATTTTTTTTATCATTGAATTGAAATAGGTTACTAATATAAAATATCGCAGAATTTTTACATCATATAAAATTCTGAAGAACAAAAACATTTTAAAAACATTGAAATATGTATCCGAAATTCCATGAAGAGCAAAAATCAGCAGTTCTTAAGCGTATTCCGCTGAATACTGCTTACTTTATCAACCTAGAGAAAGTAATAATCTAATATTTGAATACAGGATATTGTTCAGACTTTGTACATCATTGTACGAATTTTGCTTAGTGTTTTAAAAGTATATTTAAATTATCTCTGAAAATAGTAGGTATTAATTTTAGTTTGTAAATACTGAGCTAATTAAAACGCGAATTTTGTTTTACGATAACAAAATGTTCCGTAAACCTATATGTCGTTTTCTTTGGTTTCTTTTATTCATTTTTTTTTCAAAAAATGTTACATTTTTAAAGCTTGAGGGCGACATTTTTTTGGGTTTGCCTACAGCGGCAAAAACGCTCAGGCCAACCCTGCGCCTGACGGGGCTTCTTAGGCCTGGACTTACAAGAAAATCTTCCCGTGTCTAAAGCTGAATTAAACTTGAATTCTCTATATAAAGTGTCTTCAGAGGAAACAAGACTTGAAAACATAGCTCGATTAAAGCACGAACTCATTCCAAGAGCTCTCGGCTACCTTGGCCACATGTCTGAAATAATAAAAGCATAAGCGCTTCTTTGAAGTATCTTATATAAACAAAAATTTACTAAGCGTAATAAAATACAAAGGTGAATACAAATAAGGTGAACAAAACTAGTCTATCAGCTCTCCATCACTTAATTAACCGTTACAAGGTTTATTAAAATTTCTAACAATGATGCATTATACTTTATCAAATTTTGGGGGTGAGAGACTATCAGACAACGAATTAATTATCTTGAAAATATCAATCAACCAGATTAAACAAGTTTTAATCCTATTTTCCTAATCTATTCAAGTGAAAATCATTTTCTCTCTCTCGATTAATCTCCGGAATAAATTTGGGAAATTGCTTAATTACAAAAGTCTATCAGAGAGTTACCAGGAGTAAATTCCCGCATAGAATTAATGCACGTATAGAAACTGTTGTGTGATAGTGTAAATGATCATTTTGAATTTGTTTTGAACCCTCTTGAGATGAAATCATATAAAAATCTTCATCTAAATGTAATGTAATTTAAATCTTGTATTTAAGAATCTCTGAAAGGGAGCCAGTGTGATCAAATCTTTAACACTGCTACTATATGCATGTCTGTTTAGAATTTATGTTCATATGAATTTAGCAAATTTGTGTTATTTTTATTTATTTATTTTTTATATATAATATCGCTCTACAGAGCTGTGATTCCCAAAGGGGATAGTACCACCCACATGTGGGTCTTGAAGAAATCTAAGAGAGAGGACGTTGAAAATCAACTGCCAATTCCTAGGGCAATATTCGTAAGAACGTACTAAAAAGTTTGCTTAATATTAAAAATCCCTGAAAGCATGTTTAAGCAAATAACTCATAATGTCTCTTTTTAGCTATATCGGATCCCATTAAACTAGGTTGGTTCATTATAGTTTGTTCCCCATATGTTTTCGAATAGCAAGTGAACGAGAGTAGCAATACGCACTACACGGAACACAAACAATGTATGCTCGTACGTTTCGGCTGGAACAACAAAGTTTACATTTAAAACTTTGGTCAGATCACGACGAGGTTAAAGCTCCCACCGATAGCCGCAGTGAATTTCCGGGTATGCTAATGATCTTGTTGAGTTCCCTACTTTTCTTAGCAATGTTAGAGCAAAGATTTTAATGGCATAAAATAAAATACATTCAGGAAAGGGAAAAAAGGATTGTTTCAGGGTGATTACTTTTTCTATCGTTCAAAAGTATTTTTAAATACTTATTAAAGATCTGAAAACTCACAACTGCAAAATTCATTTTTAGAAGAAGAGTCGATATACTTTTTTTTTCCCTCTGAAAAAAAAACGTCGCACTGTTTTTTTTTTACCGAGTTGGGGATGGTAGATCAAAAATGGCTTTGAACCTATTCACTAGAGCAGGGGTATTCAATATTTTACATTTTGGGAAACCCTTTGAGCTTACCGTTTATTTTGAAAGAACCTCTTAATCAAAGAGCAGAAAATATAAATATAGGATATCAAAGAATTGTGCTACTCAAATTCACAAAATTATTATTTCATCTTTATTTCATCACATTACAAATATCTTAACAAGATACTGAATGGAAAAGTAGCAAATGGCGTTTTCTTGTTTTTCAGAAATATATACTATGAATAGTAAACAAAAGCAACAATATTTTAAATTATTACAAATTGTTAAAAAGAAAAAAAAATAATGACTTGGCTAGGATTGTTTTTTATTGCAAAGTATTTTTACACAAGGAATAATTGTTGAAATCTGCTACCTAATGTCCTCTTCACCATCCAATCTGTTTCTGTATTTTGTTTTTGTCGCAGCTTACAAAGAGAAAGATATTTCGCATACAAAGGTGACCCGTGTGGTGACCAGGAATGACAGAATAGTTCCTCTGTAGCTCATGCATGTCGTAAGAGGGACTAAAATGGGTACCTAGCGTCTGGGGGTATAGCCAGGCACCCTGCCCTGGAGATTATATCAGGGGACCTCAACGACTTGCCTTCTAAAGGTAAGTACAAGCATCATGACCCCGAGGCACCCTAGTGATCTTTTTTCTTTCCCATGGGGTTTACTGTCTTTGGTAAGCACGGGTTACGCTCTCCCGGAATACCCTAGTGACTCTTCTCTATTTTCGACCATCCTTCTTGTTAACCAATTTTTGTCTTTTTCTATTCTTTCACGTCTAGACCACAGTTAAATCTTGTTTGGCGCAGGACAGCCACATCTGGCTCTTGCGCCAATAAATTTAACACTCAGTCGCATACATAGATTAAAACAAATTATATTAGATGTTTTACTGCTCTTTGACAATTTCAGGATATTCTTTTCTAATGTCAATCTAAAAAATGCAAATCCCTTGACTAAATTTTAGTTTCAACTGAGTGTTTGTTGATATATCAATTTGAGATATATCGACTGAGCCAAAGAACGGAGACTAGTATGAGACCTAATGCGTCTCGATTAATGTATTTGATCAAGTGACTTTTAAGAAATTCAAGATTTTATTTTATCCATGAAATATTTATTTATATTTATTTTTACAAGCAAACTACCATCAAAAACTAGATCTTTCATAAAAATTAAAATTTTACTAAAATTTTGGCTTTTTGATTAAGCAAATAGTGATCACTTGCGGAACTTAGGTTGAAGACCTGTGCACTAGAGTAGTCCTCCCATTGACGTGGTGTGGATGTTAGGAGAGGGGGTGCCAGCTCAGTTGTCGTCCTCGTCACTTGACTGTGGCTCAAAATTACGAGGTCCGTCGCCAATAGCCCTCGTGTTGCTTCTAGTGCGACGTTAATAAAAAACTAAAAAAAAAAAAAAAACTAAATCTGCACTAGAGTAATACAGGTGCATTAGACATTACAATTTTGAATCCTGATCAGATGATGAGAATGATGCTTTAGTAAGTATTCCACTCACAAAATATCTACGTTAAGTAATTAAAGATCATGAGGTCCTATCTTATTTAAAATATACTACAGTTACTCTTATTCTGCGAATCACGATAATCTAATGTTCATGATCATAACTTCGAGGTTAGCTATGTTCAGACCCGTTGCGGGGTTTCAAGCCTTTTCTCTACCTAAGACGGACAATACAGAAGACAATGAAGATTCCTACTCCTTACCGGAGCGAAAAATTCTACGAGTGTAGAAGGTGCAACAAAGAGACAACAGCTCAAGTATCACTCTCTGTCACTTGACGTCATTTGAAAATTATTGAACCCGACATGTTTTAGTAGCAGTAAAGTAATATTAATTCAAACTAAGCAAATAATGTTATACCAGCTTTAAGGTCTGATAGAATTGGGACTTGAGTCCCTGATTGGAACATTGCCACCCTCTTCATATTCCCAATAGCATCCTTAGCATCAGATTGATTGTTAATTAACGTCTCAGTGAGAAGCAACATGAGGGCTATTGGCGAAGGAGTATGTAATTTTGAACCTAGTTCAAGTGACGATACCGGAGCTGGCACCTCCCTCTCTAAGCTTCCACACCACGCCAACGGGAGAACTTAGAGCATCGACAGTTTTAATATGCGTTGGGCCCGTTACGCGGCAGATCTTTTGGATTCAAAGCCACGATTAGAAGGAAGCAACGCTGGCCGCGAATTTATGATGATGACCACTAGTCTATGCGACCCCAACAGAAGCACCGAGATCAGCGATATTCACATCGATTTCAGGGTTCGTGTTTCGATTTCAATTAAAATTATTGTACATAATAATGCAAGATTAATGCGTGTAAAACATTATATTTGACCTCAAATCCTCATGTGGAGTTGTGTGAATGTTATGTAAGTAACGTGTGTGTGTGTTCATTCATATGGCATTGTGTCATTTGCGGTTAATTCAAAATTTCGAAGTTGCCCCAATATCCATCTTGTATAACATACAGTGGCACAAACAATTGAGGATACACCTTACTTTTACTTGATAAATCCAACTTTCAATCAAAATAACACCTTAACCAGAAGTGCAAACAAATTTTTATTCTTAGGCATAACAAAAGGTTTAATTAACAGTAAAAATAAAGAAAAATCAACGGCAAAATTCTAAAATAAAACTTTTTAGAGGCATTTCAAATAAACATAAGCAGATTTTTACCTCAAAAAATTGAGGATACACAAATGAAATTTTTGTTTAACTACCACTTGATTTCTTTTTGCTTGCTACTAATAATCTAAGTTTGGGAAATTTTATCCTAAACTTTTTCAACTGTTATTTCTGTCTTTTGAAGTTGGTTATGAGAATATAAAGCTGTAATTTTAAATGGAAAATGGCTCCTCGGAAAGAGACTAGTATTGATGTAAGAAAATTTATATAAAGGTTATTTAAGAAGGGAAAATCTTATCGTGAAATAGCTGAAATTGTCGGTAGAAGTCACTCATGTGTCCAGAAAATCATTGAGAAATTTAAACGCGATGGATTAATTCAAAATAAGAGTGGAAGAGGAAGGAAAAGTATTCTGAGTGATGTAGCTAAAAGAAAAATTTTAAAAGATATCAAGATTAATCCTAAACTGAGTGCAGTCAAACTAGCTGCAGAAACTTCTCGAATAATCTGCAGAAGTGTAAGTGCTGAAACTGTGAGAAATGTGATTAGACAGGCTGGATATAGCAGTCGAGTAGCTAGAAAGAAACCTTTCATAAGCTTACAAAATCAGAAAAAGCGTTTGGAGTTTGCAAAAACTCATCAGTTGAAGACAGAAAACTTTTGGAAGAAATTTATATTTAGTGATGAAAGTAAATTCAACATTTTTGGAAGCGATGGTCGTCACACCGTTTGGAGAAAGCCGAACATCGCTTTGAATACAAAAAATTTACGTCCTACAATTAAACATGGTGGTGGCTCCGTCATGGTTTGGGGTTGTATGGCTGCAAATGGGGTAGGAAATTTAGTTTTTATAGATGGTATAATGGATCATAAGCTTTATATAGACATACTCCGCAACAATCTTAAAGAAAGTGCACAAAAATTGGGTTTAGATGGAAATTTTATATTTCAGCACGACAACGACCCCAAACACACGGCACGTAATGTCAAAATGTGGTGTCTTTTTCATTGTAAACAGCAATTGCACACACCGCCACAGTCCCCTGACATCAATGTCATAGAAAATTTGTGGGCCACACTAGAAACATCGGTCCAAAAACACCAGATTAGAAACAAAGCCCATTTAAAGCAAGTGTTACAAGAAGAATGGGATAAAATATCTCCAGATACCACTAAAAAATTGGTCGAATCGGTACCAAGACGTTTGGAGGATATTATAAAAGCCAAAGGACATGCAACAAAATATTGATACTGTCTATGCATGTAATATATCGAAAAAATTTCATTGGTGTATCCTTAATTTTTTGAGGTAAAGATCTGCTTCAAATATTTGTGAAACTTTTAATTTTAGATATTTTTTTGTTTATTTTCGTTATTTTTACTGTAAATTAACCCTTTTATTACGTGTAAAAGTAAAAATACGTCTTCTATTCTAGTTAATGTGTTAGTTTCATTAAAAGTTGGATTTATCAAGTGAAAGTAAGGTGTATCCTCAATTGTTTGAGCCACTGTAACTCTCTTAAGCCGCGAAGTAAATGAGCATTTTCACTCGGAAAAAATGAATTAAAAAATAAAGGAAAATCTTATAATTAAAAGAACTCAATATTGTATAAAAATGCATATTAATTCTAAGATGAATACTAATTATTATTTTTAAAAAAATATTGAAGGTTCAATTATAGATAACGGGACTTGTGCTCATAAAAATTGGCTTTTATTGGAATACATAGAGTCAAAATGGCAGGTTTTCTTTCTCATTACAAGTTCAATTGATTTCCTTTTTTGTAATTAATGATAAATAAGTTGGAAAAACTGTGTTATATATATTTGGGAAAATACTTTTGTGCGAAATTGTACATTTAATCTGAACTCCAAATAGTACGCGGTTCTATTCTGCAAAAGCATTTGCTTGTTTTTTCATAAATCAAATATGCTCTAAAACTATACAATAAGCATTGGATCCCGCTATTGTGAGTTACACATAGATGAAGAGAACAGCACTTGCATTCGTATGTCATTCATCTAATTTCCATATGCATAATGTACAGATTTGTGGCCTTATTGAATATAATGCACATGAGTTTTCCTTATTATTCACAATGTATTTGGTGGAAAAGAAACTCGAACTCAAATCCATCAGACTGTTATTCAAGCATGCTCTTCCATTACAAGGCGCGCCATGCAGCAGGACTGATGCTCGATAGGATTACAGGAATTGTGATTGTTTGTCAAGACGGTTCCCAAGAAATAAAAAAAAAAAAACTGATTGACACCCATAGATTGCGGTGAGCATTCGAAGGTTTTTGGCATGTTGTGTTGGCTGGAATTTCCCATTTAGGCGATAAATATACCTCAATAGTGCTTCTATCAATTGGGATTTTCAGAAACACCATGGAATTTCACAGTTGCATAGTTGAAAGAGCCTTCAGATCTATTGCATTTAGAGAGTACTATCTTTTTTTTAAAAAAAAAGAGGAGCTGCGGAAAGAAAGGAATATGTTAAAAGAATCTAAAGTTTCTTTGCTCCAAGTAAAAAGAAATTTTAAAAGAAGAGAGGACTAATAAAGTGCTGAAGATTAAAGATGTGTAAATTTCATTTATTTTTTATAAGAAAAATTTTAATGGTAATAGTAAAAAATTATATGAAATAAATATATGAGGAAAAATATAGTGAATAAAAATGAAAATAAAAAGAATGTGGGAAGAGAATTACCAGGCACCTATCAACAGAATTATTGCCATATATTATTTTCAGAGATGTCCAAATTTGATTTATAAAAACAATAAACAGAAAGATTTTTTAATAATTTTCATAAATATATTTAATTATAATTAATTTTGCATTGTATATGAATTTATTTGATTAAAACTGACCAAATTGTATACTTAAATTTTATTTCTACTAAATGGACATATTACAATAAAACTATGTATTCTATTTATCATAATTGCTCCCTGATATTAAACTAATTTAAACTCTATGAGTAACTCCTCATTATTTCAGAAATTCATGCAGGAATGGAGTATAAATAATTGGGAAATAACTGTGGATCTTTTTCAGTCAATTTATTTATAAAAAAGCTCCCTTTCCTACAAAAATTGTTCAATATAAATTTTCATGGTTTTCATTGAGAAGCAACACGAGGGCTAATTGCAGAATACCCATGGGGAAAGAGTTCACCCAAGGGGCTTAAAGCTACAATCCAACTCCCTGGGAGACAATCACCCTCTCACTTAGCATTTATTATCAAAAGAACATAAGATATTACATAATTTCAAAATTCAAAGGTAGGTAAAAGCTTACAATGTGTTAACAAAACAGGAAAAGTGCGTGAATAAAAAAAAATAACAGTAGAATTTTCTTGCAGGAATATGTTGGATAACAAGCGAAGTATAATAGGCTAAATATATGGCACCTACACACAATACAAAAACCATCCACAAAGTCATGATCTAAACATTGAATACTAGATGAAAACATACCCAAGGTATAATATTATAAACACACAATACCGAAAACTGAAATATAATCAGAAATGCAATAAAAAATTGAAACCAAATTAATATATTTGTTTAGTAATTTTAGGAACCGTCAGAATACAGGATTTAAGCTTGAAATACAAGTCAGAATTTTCACACACGGGCTTCAACTAAATAGGTTTCGCTTCAAAATCAGGACGGTTTAAACGAAAATTTCTGGTAAACAGGCAAAAGAAAACGTACTTGTGATTTCCACGAGATTTAACGTGCATCAACCTGCGATATAGCAAGTCTTTAGAGATATGAAGGCTCGAACTCCTGATTCATCGGAAGAAACGCCAGTTACAACCATGACTACGAGGAAATCATAGTCACACAGATTATATGAAGTGGGGTAGAACTAGAATATAAATTTTGAACTGAAAAGAAATATTTTTTATGTATGAAAATGGGAAATTAAAAGCTTGTTTATAGGATAATATAACAACTTAAAGATATTACTTATTTAATTGGTTACAACAATTAGTATACTTCAATGAGCTCCTTTTCCTGCAATTAATTGATCCTTTATTATTTTAGTAGTCTTAATTATATATATATATATAGTTAAATTATTATAAATACAACAATGTCTAATAGTTTAAATTAATATAAAATTTCCTTTTAATTGTTAATAATTCATTTGACGATAATTTTTTCGGAGCATATTTACAACTGCTGACTTTCGTGTGAGACAGATTGTTTATTGATCATATCAGAACAGACAGTAGATTTTAAAAAAGAAATTCTTCAAGCCTAATGAGTTTCAACAGCTGGTAGACAAACTCGATTTAATCTAGCAGTGGATGTCTGTATGACTTAGTATGAACAGATGCATATGCAGTTGCTTAAACAATATTTAAGGTAATGGCTAAAACTATAATTGAATATAGACGAATTGAGGTCATTGAGATTTTTTATGAATCAAATTGATAAAAAAAACATTAAAAAATTTTCAAAGCAATTTACGAGTTTGGTAGTGAATACGATTTAGTTTAGTTCTTATTCACGTCGCACTAGAAGCAACAAGAGGGCTATTGGCGACGGTCTTCGAAATTTTGAACCACGGTCAAATGACGAGAGCTGGCCCCCCTCTTCTAACTCAGATTTAACGTGCATCAGCCCCGGTTACACGGTGGGTCTTTAACGGCCAAAGATCGAACCCACGACTGAAAGAAAACCGTCGGCCACGAATCCGAAGCCATAACCACTAGGCTACCAAGGCCACCGTACTGAATACGGTATACAAGTAGCTCGTATTAATTAAATTAAAGCTGAATTTATTTCTGTTTCCAAGAATAAATTATGCAGAACTTTTTCGAACAGTATTTTGTAGTTTCGGAAATTTCGAAAAACCAAATTTATTTTAGATATTCTCCAATTACTCTAGACGTATATGAAACGGAAGAAAAAATTCTGTAACAATTATTGGAAATGATAGTGTTTTAAAACGAGACATCTTTAAGAAAATTTCAAAACTTTTATTGCTCGATATAATACAGATTTATTCATTTAAAAGTAATGTTAAACTTACTATCAAAAAATAGACTCTCTATGCTTACATTACTGATGGCGCAATTTTTGTTTTGCAATTTTGGTTAAGTATCTTACATAAACTTCGTAGCTTCTTTATACATATGACTTTTTGTAGTCCAGGTATACAGGATATGTAAACTAACACCAGGAATTCGCAATTTAGAATTATGGAAATGTCGCTTAAGTGTCACATAGGCGACTTTTCAAATCATCGATTGAAAATAAATCCAATACCTTGAATCATTCCTTCTCTTCATTAATTTATTATGAAGATGTCACGATGCATTTACACAGAGTATAACATTCGCTACTAAATTTCAAACATGTCTGAGTCATTACTCGAAGAGGCAGTTAGGTCACTCCCCTAGAGAACCTCTCATATGGTTCGAAGCGCTTTTTATTCTCTAGTTTCAGCACAGGGTGTTTCGAAACTCATGGGAGAAAATTTAAAAGGTGATAAAAAAACATCTGAACAAGCAATTTTTACCATACAATTCACAAGAGTGCAAGCGATGAACCTCTAGACGGCGCTATAATGGAAAGCATAAAGCGCGAGTTTTCTTACACATCGTCATTTCTACCTTGGATGTCAGGAGGCATGGTGACGTACAGTAATCAGGAAAAGGTCATGTATTGTATAGGAAAAACTGCTTATTTAGATTTTTCCTATCACCTATTGAGATTTTGCTCATAAGTTTCAAAACACCCTGTATACATTATCATATTTCAAATATACAATTAATTATAATTCATTGATTAAATTAGATACCAAATTTCCAAATTGTCTGTTATTTGAGATATTTCCCGTTGGTTAAAAGATCAACTGAACACCGCCAATATTTCTCACAATTTTGAATCGCGAAGAACAATAAGGATATCTGAGCTATGATTTCTCCCGCACATTATGACAATAAAAGACCGCGATATATTTTACCTACGGCATTACGGATTATAATGGTCCTCGGGGGTTTACCTTCTTTAGGTTGGTATGAGCATCACAACTCGAGGCACCCAAGTAATCCTTTTCTTTCCTAAGAGATTTACTGTCTTTGAAAGACAAGGGAGACGTTCCCCCCCTTCCCATGATACTCTAGCGATCCTCCTCTATTTTCGACCTTTCTTCTCGTCAATAAATTTTTAGCTTTTTCTATTTTTTCAAACGTCTAGAGATTCCAGTTACATCTTCTTTGCCGTAGCATATTCGGCTCATGCGCCATTGAACTTCACCATGACTTACCCGATTATCTAGACGGACTTCGTTTTGAAGCTCTAAGCATAAAAGCTTTGAATTAAGCCGTGATAAGAATTGTCAAATAATTGACATTTGATCATAACTGGGTAGCCTAATTAATTTATTGCAAACAAAAATTAAATTGGAATTGATAAGCATATTTAGCTTGATATTGCAAATCGAAAAATTCTAATGAAATTAGCTTGGAGTGCTAAGTTATTTTGTATAGTTTAATTAAATATCAAATAAATCTATCCAATGAACCTTTCAATTTGATTTTGTCTTTTCCTGAATTAAAATTACACTTAAACTAGGCAATGGCCTCAAAAATTAAAAACACATGTAAATGTTTACATGTTAAAAGTCACTAATATTAAACTGTCACACCCTGCAACTTGAGAATTTAAGGTCCAATTCTATTTATAACTAGTAGTGATCAATATTATTTTCGCTCAACAATTTTTGTTCTAGACTATCGCGCCCCTATAGGCTTGTTTAGGGATTTAGTTTAGTTTAGTTTATATTAACGTCGCACTAGAAGCAACACGAGGGCTATTGGCGACGGACCTCGTAATTTTGAACCACGGTCAAGTGACGAGGACGACACCTGAGCTGGCACCCCCCTCTCCTAACATCCACACCACGCCAACGGGAGGACTTTGGACCCCGAACAGATTTAACGTGCATCAGCCCCGGCTACACGGCGGGTCTTTGGCAGCCAAGGATCGAACCCGCGACTGAACGAAAACCGCCGGTCGCTAGTCCACGACCTTGACCACTAGGCTACCGCGGCCCCCGCTTGCTTAGGGATAATAGCCTTGGTCTCTATATCCCGTGAAAACCACACAAAGGCTTATTTTGTAAAATGTTTTAAAACCGCGGTAAAGGCAGTTAGTTGTGGTTGGAGGCTGTTGCATGTCAAAAGTGACTTAGCCTCAAAGTATTCGTGAGGTTTGGAAGTCAGGAGAGAAGGAGGTACCAGTTCAAATGTCGTCTTCATCATTTGATAGAGGTTGGAACAGCTCTAGTACGACATTAATTCCAAATTTATACATTGATACTTGTGTTGTTATAGTGCGAAAGATAATTTAAAAAATTGTCTTATGGTTCTTTTTTGTAGAAAATAGATGATTCATTGACTCCGCAAAAATTTGGATTTCCTCTTATTGATGTGATAATAATATAAAAACAATAGCTGGCATCTTTAATAATTATAATAATACTCAAATGTATTTAATATACTTAAGAAAATTCAAGTAAAATTTTATTTCTAAGAATTATCAGTGTTCGTCGAACATTTTCCGGTTGCTTCTGCCGATATAAAGTTTTACTACCACTGGCAATACACTCGTAATTTTAAACCTCAATCAGATGACGAAATCCCTGAGCTGGTACCTCATTCTCTACATTCCACATCATGCCAGCGCGAGACCTTTGAACCTCTGCAGATTTAACGTGCATCAGTTTTTCAAACAGATGGGTCTTTGATGAAAACAAAACTCCAACACGCAACTCGACTAAACGTGGGGGAACACGAGCTGTATGCCAATATCACTCACGTAGCTATCAATACATTATATAATTTTTAACCGCAGTCAAATAAAGAGGTCGGGATTTGAGCTGGCATCCAAGAAGAGTATTGTAATTCGTAAGAAATCGGTTTGGTTTTATTAATGTCGCACTAGAAGCAATATGAGGGCTATTGGTGACGGACCTCGTAATTTTGAGCCTCGGTCAAGCGACGATTACGACACCTGAGCTAATACCCACTCTACTAACTTCACTCCACGCCAAAGGAGGATTTTGAGCCACGACATATTTAATTGCATCAGCCCCGGCTACACGACGGGTCTTTAGGGGGCATCAAGGCTCGAACCAACGACTCGAATAAAATTGCCGGCTGTGAGTCCATGACCATTACCACTAAGTTACCGTGGCCACATTTAATTTGAAATAATAGCATTGAATTGCAGAATATTTTTAAAGAGAAACACAAGTAGCACAATTGAAAAATTTTTCCACGTAAATTTATTAATAGAAAATAAATGAACTATCTAATTGTTTCAAAAAATAAAAATAAACACAAAAAAAAATTTCACGCAAGATCAGGGATCCCCTGAAGGACCGTCACAGATCTGAATAATTATTATCTAATTAAGATTTCGTTTCATATGAACTGAGAATCCTCTTAAGCTAATCGATGATTTTTGTCGATAAACCTCGTAATTTTGAATCAATCAAATGATGAGAATTCATCAAACTTCCACATTTTACAATGGGGTAGTTTGGAAGTTCAATTCCCTTTAATATATAAAAAATCTCACTCGATGAGTCTGATGGAATAAAAAAATTAAGTGAACAGTGCCCATCATGAAATTTACAACTATGTTCAATGGCCTTTGTTGCTCTATATTCTATAATATCAACCAATAAAAAAACCCGCCCTCTTGTGCAGCATCAAACCAAAATAATAGGTGATAATAACTTTTGTTGTTCTGTATCCCATTTAAAAGAATCAATCAACCAAAATAATCTACATTCATATCGTTAAATTCATGCAAATGAATGAGTGAGAGATGTTGGAGTTCAATTACGCTAGAGTTAAATATAGCGATGCTATACCAGAAAAAGATGTAACTGTGATATAAAAATTGGTTGACAAGAAGAATCATTAAAGTATCTTGGGGACGTATCACCCATATTTACAAAAGACAGTAAATTCCAAGGAAAAGATAAATATCTCTCGGGTAATTAGGGGTCTTGTTGTAAGTACTTACCTAAAGAAGATGCAAATAAATATTTTCTGTATTTATACAGCGATTTTAAAAAATATTTTCATTTCCTCAGTAGTCTTGGTCAATAAATCTTGTAATTTGCATTTCCAATTTTGCGTAAAAAGTTTTTATTGCACTAATATCAGTTTTTTTTTATGACGCAGCGGAAATTATTACAGAATAGAGATCTGGTTTGATGTGGAATAGCTTTATCACTTTTCTAATTTATTGACATTCAGAAAAATTCAACACTATTCAAGGCTCAATAATTGCCCCAATTTGATACTGATAATCATTTTAAATTTTATAGCCTGTTATAGTGACCAAAGAGTTGGTTAGTTGAGTTTATTGAAGTAAGAGTCCATTATTGGCTACGTTGCATCGAATGTTGGTTAATATACAAAAATTATTTGAATGTTTGTTAAAGTCTCATGAAGGCTTCTGGCAACGGACTACGTAGTCTTGAACTTCGATCAAATGTTGAAGATGACACCTGATCTGACATCTCACTCTCCAAATTCTTACACCATCCCCATTTAAAAACATTAAACCTGGACAGATTCAATGTGTATCTGCCTTACTATTCAGCGGGTCTTCAGTGGCACTCGAATCCACGACTCACCGGAAACAACATCGGCCTTAAGTTCGAGACCATCACCATTCAACTATCGCAACCGCAATATATTAGTATAACCCAACGTACAAGGAAAGGAGCTGTAATAAATATATATTTGTGATCTGGAAGTAAAAGGAAGAAACAGTTAAGCATTGCTTGACAAGGAAGGCCAATGGCAGTTCCCTCTAGAGGATGTCCAAAGACTTGCGGAGGAAACGTTCTCGCATATCCGAAGGTAAAGCCAGAGTCAACATCATTCTTTCAGATGCAGATGAAACTGTGACTATCGCCAAATCCCTTGAAAACCAATTTAAACTAAATAACATTGAAAATCCCAAAATTGACACTAAAATAAATTACACTGCTCAAAATTTCTTAGTCAACGAAAATAATTTTACTGATTCCCTTCTATTACCTCTACCCAAACCTGCAGAAATAATGAAATAAATTCAAAAAAATAAAATTAAGAAAGCACCAGGTAGAGAAGATATCATGAATATAAAATATTCAAAAATCTTTCTGATAAAATCATTAAGAAAATGAGTGAGTGAAAGTGAAGGTCATTGGCGCAGGAGCCAGATGTGGCTAAGCTGCGCCAAACAAGATGTAATTGTGATCTAGACGTTCTAAAAAAACAAAAACTGGTTGACAAGAAGGAGGGTTCGAAAATAGAGAAGGATCGCTAGAGTAACCCGAGGTTGCGTTACCAGTATTTACAAAAAACAATAAATCCCAAGGGAAAGAAAAAGATCACTAGGGTGCGTCGGGGTCATGATGCCCGTACTTACCAAAAGAAAGCAAGTCCCTAAGGTCCCCTGATGTAATCCCCAGAAGCAGGGTGCCCGGCTGCACCCCCAGACACTGGGTACTCATTTTAGTCGCCTCTTACGACATGCATGAGCTACAGTGGGACTATTCTGTCATACCCGGTCAGCACAAGGCCTAACTATTTTCTCTTAATTACCACTAGCATTAATAAAATTCTCAAATTTGGTCATTTAATTACCACAGCCATGGAAACCCGCAGCAACAACCATTATTAAACCAGGTAAAGATCCTACCCTACCTAATAGTTATCACTTAATTTCATTAATACCCATTCTCAGTAAATTAGCTTAAAGAATATTACTAAATAGATTAAATGACCACCTTAATAACAATGGCATTCTCATACCCCGATGACATGGTTCAGAGAAAAGCTCTCTACTACGCATCATCTTATCCGTGTCGTCGAGCACGTAAAATCCGGATTTAATAAAAGCAAATCAACAGGTGCGGTTTCCCTAGATATTCAGAAAGCGTTTGGCACATGTGGGATGAATTTTTAAGTTTAATAAAATCCAAAGCTTCCCTCACCTAATCAAACTTATTAATATCTACCTCTAATATAGCTCCTTCCCTGTCAGAATAAACAATACTTACTCAAAATATTACAGCCAGAGTACCTCAAGGAAACCCTATTTTATTTAATATTTTTGTAAACAACATTCTCAGATCAAGAAATATCACTACCTGTACGTAAGCCGATGATACAGCGATATTGAATTAAAATACCCCCCTCCCAAAAATCATTGCTCACTCAATCAATAGGCACATTTCGAGATTAGAATAGTTCTCTTTGGAAAATCGCCCTGAATGGGAATTAAAAGGTCATCTTTTCTCCAAAATGAAGAAAAATAATCTGGATATCTTTATTAAATAATTTTTCCCTCAAATTACTATCACTATATTTTTATTCCAAATTCAAAGTTTTAAACAAAATTTCACTTTAGTATTACAAACGCTGTTCCCTTCTTGGGACATTGCTGTACCAATAGGGTAACTAGCTTTCGAGATAGCTACTTCAAATTTGTACCGAAAATTTATCATTCCCTGGTTCTTCAACAGAAAGAGAAGCCTGCTCCTGATTGACTAGCCACTTAAATATCTCTCCTGGTTTGGTTTCATTAACGTCGCACTGGAACAACACGAGGGCTATTGGCGACTGACCTCGTAATTCTGAACCTCGGTCAAGTGACGAGGACGACATTTGAGCAGGCACCCCTCCTGCTTCCATACCACGCCAATGGAACTACTACCGCCGGCTTCACGGCGAGTCGTGGCCTCGGTAGCCTAGTGGTTTAGGCATCAGACTCGCGGCCGGCGGTTTCGTTGAGCCGTTGGTTCGCACCTTGATACCACTAAAGATCCGCCGAGTAGCCAGGGCTAATGCCCGTTGAATCTGTCGGTGCCCAAAGTCCTCCCGTTGGCGTGGAAGTTAGGAGAGGGGGTGACAGCTCAGGTGTTGTTCTCGTCATTTGATCGAGGTTCAAAATTATGAGGTCCGTCACCAATAGCCCTCGCGTTGCTTCTAGTGCGGCGTTAATAAAACTAAACCAAACTACACGGTGGGTCTTTAGTGGCATCAAGGCTCGAACCCGCGACTCGATGCTAGCCCGTGGCCATGACCACTAGGCTACCGCGGCCACATATATCTCTCCTGATACATAACTAACTCCAACCAAAATTGAAGAATATTTATATTTCTTCTAAATTTCTTCCTGTAATTTTTACATTTTAATGTTTTTAATTTTCAAGAAGTATTTAAAATAGTTTTTTTTTCTCATTTAATTCTAGTTTTCTGAGCAAGTAGCAGGCCGAAGCAACTTATCCGTAGCTTGCCGATTGGAGATTAAAGACCAAAAGGACTAAGATCTCCGCCAACCATTCAACCTATATTGATAAGGAAGGTCGAAAATAAAGGAAGATTGCAAGAAATCTCAGAGACGTGTCTACTTACGACAGTAAAAATTCAACTCCGGATAGATGGTTTCATTTTATCCATCATATTCTTAGCTTGTGTTCTCATTCTAAAAGAAATATAAGTAAAAATAAATTTAATTTAGTTATTATTCAAGGACGGGCTAAAAGGTATAAAAATCCTTCTTTTAATGTAAAATGATGGCGGAATTTACATTAATTTTGTAACTCGATGTTCAAAAAACATAGACCACAACTAATGTGAATTAATTTTTAATGACTGTATTATATATCATTAGAAACAGAAAAAAAACAACAAAATAATGTAGTAAAAAACTTTTATATTTATACCGTAAAAGGTTACAATTAAAGGTCGTTTATTCTTATTATGGTCACAACCAAGAAACAATGGGCAAGGTTAATTTGAGAATTCATCTCACCAAAAATTATTGTGATATGTATCATTTTAGTTATCATAGATTTTAACTTAATAAAATTTGTTTAAAAGAGAAATAAAGCTGTACATTTATAAATTTTGTTTCTTCATCATCCTGTTTTCTTTGAATGTAAAATTAAAGAATTAATTATACTCAAATCTAAGTAGACATCTCTATCTTTGCACATCCCTTCAAGTGTTTCTCCTTCCCCCTAATGTATATAAATAAAGTTGATGAATTTGTTGACCATTTCCAAAACTTTAAAAAAAAAAAAAAAATCAATACTCATTAAATTGCTAAATAATGTTTTTCTCAGTTGAAGAATTAGCTCTTCAGTGATTAGGATTTCCCCCTCTTTATTTAAAAGAGATTCGTCGATACAGATTGCTTTGAAGAAATTCAAAATAATTGGAAAAGCAGAACAAAGAAAAGAAAAATACAAACACTATAATAATGTATAACTACTTTAATTTTTATCACAACAAAAGTTTATGTTAAAAAAAGTTTTACTTTCTAAAACAACAGAGTGAGAACATTTTAATTTTTTTTTCAGCACTACAAAACAAACAAACAAAATATACATTTGATTTTCAACAAGAATCTGCAAAAATATCAGAAGATAAATAAATCACTTAATACATTGCATCTAAAAATGATATACAATAGTATTTCATTGGAACAAACGTTATACTTCATTTAGTAGTTATTGAAACTTCTATTCAAATCTGGAGACATATTTGTTTACTTATTTCCAACTCTGGTCCCAATAGGATATTAACAGAAACAAAGGAAGTTTCCAAATATTACAATGTATTAATTACTTTGTACAATACAGTTTGCATGTTTTGTCATTCAAGTACATTCATATAATAAAATTTATTTTTGAATATTTAAATTTTGAAGTGCAATAATAATTTCCATTGAATTTGATTCTATTACAATATTTGTATTTAACATTTATTTCTATAATGGGGAAACAATATATATTATTCCTAAAAATGATATTATATATTTACAATCATTCATATTTTCAGTTTAAACTATAACTTGACAATCTAAAGATGTTATAGATTTTTCCCCCTCAACAAATATAATATGTATATACAACTTTGATTTTCGAAAATGTCACAAAGAATACATCCTAGATAAATAAAATGTTTATAAATATAGTCTATCATGTCTTTCTGAATTTGAAATTCAGTAAAATTTTATGAACCCTGATTATTTGATTTAAATAATTATATATATAAATAATAAAAATGTAACAGATAAAGATTGATGAGATTTGCAATCCACAAACTTTAATTTTATTTAATTTCCCAAAATGGAACAAAAGAAAAAAAAATTGAAAAAGATGGGGGGGGGGGGAAGGTTCTTTGTAGTATTTCTCAAAAAGACAATTTTAATTTTCTTTACAGTTAATTGAAATAATGCAGTAATCTTAAACAAGTACTCAATTTAAGAATAAATATTCCAGACAGATGCAAATTCTATACAAATATTTCATTCAAAACATCTAAAAATATATATCTGAGGAAAAAGATACATCATTATAGCTCAGTTTTTAAAACTATTAAAGAATTAAAAAATCTCTTTTAAATCAACAAAAGTAATAACATGATAAACAGTTTATATAAAATATTATTAATACATATTTTCTATTAATACTATTTTAGCATAAGAAAAATCTATTTCTTATATGCAATGTTTTCTTACACTTTTATTCACACAAGTAAAAGAACATATATACTTCTTTCTCATAATTATATAATGCTGTACATGTGTATAATTAAAAAAAACCAGTATTCCTTCAAAATTAATTACTAATTATAACTATTATAAAAATATTAAATTGAGGGAAAATAAGATATTAAAAAACTAAATATTAAAGCACGTGTATTATTAATATGGTTTCAGTGAAAAACATTAATATTTTAGAAATGAAACAAATAACTGAAATTAGAACATAATTAAATTCAATGAATGAATTTATAATAAGCTATTTTGCAGGACTTATGTTACTAATAATAGCTTTTATCTAAAAATAGTCCTTTGTATATTAGTTGCAACTATATTGTGAGAAAAAAATTCAAAATAATTCTTAAATAGGTATTACAGAAAATATCAGAGTTCTTAAGAAATTTTTTGAAATAATATGGGGAAAATCTTTAATGCACTAACATATTTAAGAGTTATGCATTAAAGAATGTAAAGTAATCACTATTTCATTTATATTTCATTATTCTTATTCTAATGTTATATTTTTTTAAAAAATCAACAATAAAAAGTCCTAAAAAGCATTTGTTAATATATATAATCAAAATACTCATTTAAAATAACATCCTTCTACTAAGAACAATAACATACATGTATATTTACACAAATGATGATTATCTTGTGTTTTGTGCATACAATACACACATATTTAAGGGAATATTTATTAAAAAATTAAATCACAATATAAAGCTATGTAATTTGAATAAATTAATGAAACTGAATTACATTTAAAAAAGAACTGAAACATATTTCCATAAAAATAAAGACATTTCAAATTTCATAGAAAAGTTTGTATTGATTTGAGAAAGTATATAGCCTAAGAATTAAAAAAAAAAAAAAAAAAAAACTATAATACTATTGAAAATAAGTAAATAATCTATACATTTTCCCTCCTTTTTCCAGAATTATATACAGACTATTCACATACACAAAAAAAGGCAACGCTATACTAATGTACTTAAAACATATTTACAACAAAATAAAAATGTATGCATATGTGTAACTATAAAAACAGAAATGTACACAGACAATTTATAAATATAATTTTAAAAATAATATGAGCAAATTACATTTGGTATGTTTTTTTTTTTTTTTTTTTTTTTTTTTTTTAATTTTAAGCAGAATAAACTACATAAGTAGTAAAAGAAAAAGGTTTTATTCACAAATGTATTTTTTGATGGTGGAATAAGAAAGTTTCACACAAAGACTTTAAAATTTATCAGCCTTTAAAAATCTTGATATCTCCGATGCAATATTTAGTAAGTAGAAAAATAGAAGCGTGTGTCTAAAATAAATATATATAATCTAATACTATAAACATTTCTAATATATGAAAATTTCACAAAATACAACCAGCAATTAAATTATCAGAAGCAATGATGCAATTCTCCAACTTCAGTACATTTTCATAAAGAACATACATTTCTGAAGAGAATATAAAAATGATCCTAGTATTATATTTATATATATTTCATTCAAATATTTAATAAATTTAACTTTAAATTTGCTAAAGATGACTAATTTTACAGAGAGAGGTGAGGGATCAAAAGCACACACTTTTAGGCACTAATTATTGTAATTTTTTACAATAATAAATACAAAATCCTAAAATTATGTACTTATTAAAAGAGAAATACAGGAACAATTTTTAAAGCATTAATTCTAAACCATTTTTTTTAAATATAGAAAACTTAAA